>JAZGTJ010005008.1:0-28823 GCA_036877575.1 Botia almorhae
ATCCTGATTTTAAGATTCTTCCACCTCTAACATCCCAGTTTAATCCATTAACCGGAACATATTCATCTGTAGTGTAAAGGAATATCCATTCGGCTCTTCATGAGAGGAACGTTGAGCAGCTGTACACATAAATACAGGCCACACTCACACACATGCAGAATTGGCAGCAGAGAATGAACTGAGAGGAAACAGAAGAGCGGAAGGGAGGGGCGGGTAGCCATCAGTTCTCGTTCATGACGCGAGCATCTCCACACCACCAGACCTCATCCACACGACACACCTCATCCGCCGGGCTGCATCCACTCGAGCTGATTGGCTGAAACCAATCAGATGGTGAAATGGGTATCTAAAGTGAAAAAAGTGCATTTCCCGCCCCTACTTTGTTCTCGTTCCTGATGCTTTGATAAATTAACTTGCTCTGTACGGTGTCCTGAAAAAAAATCACAGAGGCTGTGTGCGCAAAAGGCGGCGCGAGTGTCATTACCTCAACTTAATCCGAGCCATTTGCTTTGCGCCCCTTTGCCTCCCTCACCTGCAGCAAAAGCACCAAATCAGGCAAATCTGAAATATGAACAGATGGAAATTCATATGGATTAGCTGGAGCTTCCTGGAGGGGCTGAAATCCCGGTGTGAGATTTTTGGCTAATGCTTCATCATCATCAAAGCCTCATTGATGAAGTCCGCTGGGGCCCGGGGACAAACAGCCCTTGACCTGCCACTAATGGATGTAAAATTCAGTGCAAAAACAATACAGCCTGCTTTACCATGACAACCAGTATGCCTACCACTAATGTTACTGTTTAATGGCAGTGCTACTAATCCCAGTGGTGTACGGCAAATCTGCGAGGCCCCGCCCACGAGCGATGATGTCACTGAAGATTGTAAAGGTGTTGATATAGTACTAATTGAAATATAGTTTACTCTATGTTTTGGCTTTCAGTGCACTGCTGTGATATTTCTTGTCATCTGGATTTCTGACATTTAAAAAGTTTAAATCTGGTGGTCTACAAACTCTGCTTTGTTATCATTCAGCGGGCACCTTGTTTTCTGTCGGCTGTTCCCAAGAATCAACACCCGACTTTTGAGCGAGTGACACATTGATTCATACAAATGTGATTCCACTGTAAATACATTTATGCTGCATTAACAAGTCTGTGTAAACACACCTTTGTGCAGCTTGAAGAATTTCATTGGCTCATGGAATTAGTACCAAGATTTCACTATAACTACCAGTGCTAAAAATGTAGAAAGTGTATTAATACAAAAATTAATATTCATTTAATTACAATTTCCATTCTTGACAGCCATGTTTCAGTGGCCACAAAACTAAATACAACCATCTATTATCTGCAAAAATATGGCCATCAACAATAACAAGCCTTGTGTGATTCTATCAGCTTTTGACACAGAAAAGCACAGACGGGCTCTTTCAATACATGATTGCAATCGCTCTTTAATATAGTCACCCTGTGCTAAAACCAAAACCGTCATCCAAGCATCACCTGCTTACTCACCTTTATCACTGAACGTTTTTTCTCATTTCCCAGAAAAGTGCTGCTTTACCACTTTAATAAGAGAGAGAGAGAGAGAAACAGAATAATATGGTAATAGAAGAAAAAGGGATAAGGAAAAAAGTCTTGGTTGCTGTGCACCACAAGGCTTATCAAAGGGCAAATAACACAGGAAACCGCCAGCACCCTGCGTTCTCGTTCACACGCCCCCCCTCCCCCTCCACCTGCCCCTATTATCTTGTTCATCTCGCACTAATGCCTCTCTCCCGTTCCAACAAGAACCCTTGCTGAGACGCCAGGCCTTCAAAGGCTTATTAGAATTTATTTGTTGATGGTAGGTGAGAGACTGTTATAGCATACCACGCATAAAGATGTGAGAAAATCAAGAGATTAACAGCCTACCCTCTAATATTTCACAGTTAGACACATACACACACATACACAGATCTTAATCTTCTGTATCATTATGGTCTTCGCCCCTCAATCTTTTTCTCTTGCGTATTGGTTATGGTCTTAATTGTGAAAGCTGATAGATTGTGTGGACTATGAAGTACACTTCTCACCAGTGTCAACTGCGATGTTGGCCCCTGGTGGTTGGACCTCCATTTGCGAACTCCTAGACCGGGTCACAAAAGCTTGATAGATGTGGTCCCTCCTTCTGCTGCTCTGAGATCAGTTTTGCACTTCTTTGTATTGTGCATTGTTTAGACAAGCTGGTCCTTGATCAGTGTTTGGACTCAACTTCCCCCTTGGTCGCATGTGTGGAAGCCATTAGCAGAATTTTCCCCACAGGCTCCACAGTATTGAGGATCAAGGGTATGACCCAGCACGCCTTGCCCTTACAAAAGCACTCTGGCGCCAGCGTGGGCCCAGCAGGACGTCCTCCTCGCCCGGAAGGTGAGACATCCACCCACGGTGGCGAGAGTGTTGTTTTAGAGGAGCAAAGGTTGAGAAGTTCACAAATAAACACATCTTTCACAAACTCCACCACGCAGCCTCAAGGACTTCCTGTGGACACTGGATGATGCTTTACACTCTCATGGTTGGAGAAAGAGCGCTTACAGAATGACCAATTAGATACAAGGCCTTTTTTTGTAAAAGAAAAAAGAAATTGGTGCAAAAACTTTTACCAACTATTGTTCTGTCAAAGCTAAAATCGCCGGTATGCTGGACCATGTCTGTGTCAAAGAATTGTACGAATTAAATAGATGTCAAGCCTGCCCTAATAATCATGGTTTTCCTATTGATTCTGAGTCACGTCAGGGTTCTGCGCTAGACTGGGTGACTCAAGAATTGATGTGCTCTGGTTGAGGTTCATTCGTGCACTTTTTAGGTCTACAACAACCCAATTGGCGTCAAATAAAACTAAAGAAAAATTGAACCGGCTCACTGCAGCCTTTTTTCAGTTCTTCAAAGCTTTTTAATTCTCTAGCTTTTGAAAAGCCTGCAGCAAATGGTTACATTGAGGAGGGTAAAATTGTAAAGTGACACGATTGTCCTCGCTCGGTTGTCCTCTCAACTTTGCAGCTGTTGGTGAACTCGTATGTAGCACTGAAGGCTCCTTGGGAAATGTAATCTCTCGAGGGGCGTGTCATTGGGGAATGCCTTCTGAATAGTTTTACAAGGTTGAAGGAACATTGTTGCATTTAAAAACGGCCTTGTAGAACATCATAACACAAGCAGTCTAGACAGGCTGTAGGGCGTCCACACCAGCGATGTTGGAATCTTAGCCTTATGTAGTGCTATCAATAAAATACTTTAATGTTAGAATACATTCATGCTTAGAAAGGTAAAGACAAGTTCTGCCTTTGCTTGGACACAACATTCTTGTGAACAAAAAAATCAATCCATTCGAATTACTTTACAGCACCGGACTTTGTTGGTGTTCTCAAGCAATTGAGACTTTTCTCAAACAAGACGCATGGATGAGGGTATTGACAAAGGAGTGATTTATTTTCCTGGACGTTCCTGTTTAACTCAGGCACTGAATGCTGTTCGGTACACGCACACAGGATGTTGTTCCGAACCTGTCCAGCAGAGGGAAACAGAGCGCCACTGTTCACCAAAGCCAGCGGGGAGAAGGGCCTTATGCAGTCTCAACACACACATAACAAAGTGTTCCAAATCAACAAAGCGTGACTGTGTGGAGTCTTAGTTCAGCCACCAACTCATTTCAATCCTCAACAGGGGAAATTACAATTATTCCATTATTATTGTTTGTTTTGTCTAAGGCGATCGAAAAACCCAAGCATGTGGGAACATCAGATGGTTGGTAGAACAATTTGGAAGTGCGTGGTGGAGGGAGGGCCATTTGTTACTTCAAAATGGGGTATTATTGTATTTTACAAAAGATGATTACGACAGTAATCCAACGAGTGCTGCTGCGTCAAATTTACGTCTACCCGGCCACAGACGTCAACGTCTGGTCTCGACTGTAACAGCTCTCCCCTCTCGAGCATATTACCATGGTCCTTTAGGTCCAGAATATGCACTGATGCTCTTTGTGGCAAGGGAGCATTCACTACAACATGCTGACGGGCCCTTGTAGTGCAGACACAGTTCCATCTGTTAGGAACAGAATCAGTGTGTGTTTTGCTGCTTTCCGGGCAGTGTCACGGTCCTTTCCACTTACATACTCGCAGAGACCTTGTTGAGGAGGAGGACGGTCACTTTTCGAGTCGAGTAACTTGTTGAGACAGGTGCCAATGCTCATCATATTATCGTGGATTTATACACCACCGCAGCGTGAGCTAACATGCCAACCTTTCTGTCTTCTACACCTAGGGCCCTAAAATCGAGCCGACTTACAATTTAGTTTTGACAGGTTAACAGAGACGCTTCTGAACGAGGGAACGCAGCCTCGCCTCGGCCGATGCGTAGCTCATGCTAATGAATGCACTGAAGCGTATGAGAACAAGAGCCACGGAACATCTGAAGCGTATCTCACAGCAACGATGGCTGGGACCGTTTAAACAACTTGTGCTTTCATCTTTACTTTTTAAGAGCACCTCAGCCATCTGTTTTACTAAGCATTATCAGGGCGGCTTGCGAACAGCAAACTAATTAATTGGAAGGCATAACGTTAAACCAAAAAAAGAGAAAATTTAAATCGACATGTCGGTAGCTAGAGCAACATGTTTCCAACAGCATGTCACTGTGGGGTAATTTCAGGACCGTAATATCTTGCAGTTGATTTTTGAACATTAGACATACATTGCCTAAGTAAAGCACTGCCTAACTGCATAATATAGCCCGACCTCTTTTTTAACCGGTAAACACTTTATTTTCCTCCATTACCTTCAAACCGGCAAGGTGAAATTCTCATTAAGAGCCGCTGATGGGGGCAACCGCACGCAAACTTGGGCTATTTTGCATTTCACAGGTTTGTTTGATGTTTTTATTTCACCCATTTCCTTTCACTCCTTACATTTTTTGAACGATTGTAGCAAGAGTGAGAGAGAGAGGGGGGAGAGAGAATCATATGTAGGCTTTAAAACAGTCCCTGCACGGTACAGATAGCGAAGAGAATTAACGTCCATTTCATGCCGGCACAGCCGTGGCCGGATGGGGCCGTAGAGGTGCGCTTTTGCCTGCCAATGAGAATTGGAGGGGCCAGCCGCCCCGGAGACACCTGGTAATTGTGCCCCTCTGAAGTGCAGGAAGGTGTGCAAATTACCAAATGTGCCGTGTAAGCCCATTCGCCGGGGCTCCGTCAATTTTATGCGCATCCAAGTTCACCACGTACGGCCACAAAATATTGAGTCCGTTTGGGGGTTTGCTTTGGCATGAGTGGTCGGGAGAATACGCTTTTAGAAAAGTGCAGTGCGCTCATAAAACACACTGCTTCAGCCATGCCTAAGTAATTGGTCTGGGAGAATTCTTTCCCAAGCTACCACATGTAACGGAAACTATTAATATTTTGCATTGGCCCTGTCTCATGACTCATTAAAATCTTTAAAATTGAAAATCAAGCAGAGATACTGGAGCCAAGGGTTTCAACACAAAGGCATTTTTTTACAATACTGTTTTCTTATCATTACCTTAATCAGAACATTACCAAACTCTCTGAAAAGTGCTATACAAATAAATGTAAACTGAATATAATTTAACTGACCAAGTTCTGTGGCAAATTGTTTTCCTGCACTGGTATTTACAAACAAAACTTAGTCATCTAGGTACAGAAATACACCTCTACCCCACAATGCATTGCGACAACGTCAGCTGTCAGCAACGGCACTGCCTGTACAGTTTCTTTATCACGGTTCGTTTTGAGTCATTAGCCTCATTCTTCCTCTCTCTCTCTCCCTCTTTAACTGACACCTTTCCTTCCTGTGATGCATTGCCTTTATTTAAGAATGTGGCACGGCAACGTCCACATGAAAGATTGCAGCGCGTCGCATTGAAGCCGAAGGGCTGGCGAAAAATACCAGCTGACACGGACTTGGGTTACGTTAGCAAGGTGATTGCAACCACAGGGAGTGAATGCCTGGGCGGGGTAGAGGGGTGTGCTGGCCGCAGTACAGTAGAAAAATGACCCACGGCTTGACACATTTAAAGGTGCTGCAGAAAACGATGCGAGCGAAAGTAAATGTCCTGCGATCTCCCCCCAAGGCATGTTTCTTTGGCATGTCACAATCTTGGCTTGTCGCATGGGTTGGACTCACCCAGACTTACAGGAGCTTGTAGGTCTGTTAGGTCGACTGGTTTGTGCTATCGAATGTCACCGAGGGAGGAAATGAGATCACAGGCAGGGTGAAATATCTAATCGCCAGGAAATCCTGGGATTTCTATGTATAATAGTTGTGTGCCTTAAAACATATTACGTTCCTATTCCAAAGGGACCTGAGCCATCTTCTATTTTTACATCCATTCATCGATGGTTGGAGAACAAGATGCTATACAGAAAACTCTCTAAGCCTGAGCAAAGCTTCAGACCATCTTTGCTCACCACTTCCTGTCCAATGATAGATTTCTCTGTAAAACTTCAAGGATTCCCGCGCGCAGCTGTCTGGTGACACATTTGAGTTGAGGATTTTTACACTCTGCACCTGTGGATACCTGTGGAAACAACAGACACCACTATAATATATAGAAAAGAGTGGGGTAAGATGTGTCAGCAGGCCTCATTTATCTACCAAATCGTGCGCACTTGTCACTAAACCTATATTTAGAAAATGTACAGCTGCCTGTGGTGCTATGCCCAAACACATCAGTTTTTTTTGCATGTTTAATGAAATTTTCTACTGATAGCAGGTAAAATGAATTTTATGTCAAATCAAATTTATCCAGGTGTAAAAATATGTATCATGCATGGAGGACTGCCAATGTATTAAATCTTTAGCCTAAAGATTAGACATGAATGAATTAATGAAGCATTTTTACATAATGACAGCTGTGGGGTAAATGTGTCAAGAGCTCAGGGCTACGCTGTGATCGTGCACTTGAAGGCACATTTACTGTTAATATAATAGGTATTCGAAAATCCTAAAAATAGTTTTGCTACATTCAAATACAGCAGGTGGAACTTTGGGATGATATTGTGCGTGAGTTCTTCTCATTTGTTTTTATCATTTATATCCTTCAGGTTCACCAGTTAGTCAAGTTATCCCTTAACATGACATGGTTTAATCACATCACTGGGTCACAGGCACTGTTATTTGTCGTTCAAGTCATGTTCTATGGCCTTATGTTATAAATGCCTTCCTCTAACATCAGCTTATAGCAGATGTCCTATAAATAATATATATATATATATAAGTACGAGAACTGATATTACTTGTATCTTATTTCTCCTTACCTAGAGGACAACTTCAGTAAGAAGTGGGACAGATTACCCCATTCTCAGCTCCATTTGTGGCTTTCATAGGAGATGAAGTGCTCTGTACAACCTCAAAGAATGTGCCTGAGGTTGAGGAAGACATGTTTAACAGTACGTAGGTGCTGCAGTCACAGCTCGTTTTGTTTTCCACAAGGTTACAGTTATCGGTTTGCCAATTGTCACTCTGTTACTCTTCTGCTAGCATTTTGAGAAAAACGGCATGCGACCGACATAACAGCATCATAACTGCCTCTTTTGATGACACACTGTACACCTCGCATCACGATTCCGTCTGCTTTGACATTGGAAGAAAAAATTAAAACAAACTTGTCATGCAATTTCATGACAAGCCGTTACATGCTCCGTCACTTTGAAAAGATGGATGTCTCCGAGGTAATGAATCTGACAGCGGAGGTGTAAAAAAAAGGGAAAAAAATAACACAAATACTCACTGACACAATCGCTGCGTGGGTCAGAGACAGGCAGCGAGGCAGGTCTATCTCCAGCACCAACGCGCCGCCAAACGCAGCTCAGCTGTGAAATTAGAACCCGCACCGTCCCGAGAGCAGTCGCGCCGCACACCGCCCGTCTTTCCTCGGCCGACCTTCCTGAAAAAAACTCGCTCTGTCCTTTTCTCACACAGAGAGGGCTGTCAGTCAAGGAATCGGAATTGAAAGGCCACTGCTGCGGCCACCTGTGGATGCTGCGCATCTAAAGATGTCAAGATCTCCATTCGTTCCGTGGCAGGTTGGTATGGAGGGAACTGGAGGCTGCACCCTGTTGGGTTTGAGATTTGATGGAGTGCTGGCACACTCAAAGCTAACTCAGATTCTGATGTGTCTGATGTACAAACACAAATATGGCAGCGCTATAGGGAACGCTTTGATTTATTCTGACGGTTTAAAGTTGCCTTAAATACTCAAACACTAACCAGATGCGACGCGACTGGTTCTCACAATCAAATATGTTTGTGTCCACACCGAAATGAAAAGTGACGTGCAAAGCTAGCTGTAAAAGGTTCATTTGATCATTTAGGGACACTTCACACTGCATTTATTATTATTATTTACATATTCTAACATACATTTAAAAAATGCTTGTAATTGTGGTTGGAACAGAAACTAAAGACTATCAATAAAGAGATACGATTACTACTCATTTTGAATAATTTTACCACTATGTGCTTTGCTAGGTTAGGACCTGTACAACAGAATGCAGATGGCAAAGCTTACAATCAATAATCAGTAACAAAACCTTCTTTCCAGAGACTGTAAGTGCTAGATTTATAGTTTTTATCTTTATCATTTAATATTCAGAGGACAAATTAGGCACTGATTGATTGATTGATTGGTATCAGTGTCTTAAGAATCACTGTCAGTTTTGTATTTCAGGACCAAATTAAGTGGAAAAACAGCAGGTATGTCAAATAATAATAATCCTCACTCTGTAATAATAATACTCTGTCAGCATAGATTTGAAAGCCTAACTCAACCTGTGTTATGTCAATGTTACCAGTTAAACCCTCAAGTAACATTTGAATATATCCCATTTTTTGGCTGAATCTATAGAGAGCTTTACTGTGGCCTTTTTTCAGGGGGAGTAACATGAAAAGAACACGGCCCTTCTGAAGACAGCCACAAGTCAAAAGTTGATTAATAAAATATTGGCGAGGGTTGATATGAGATATGAAGGCAGGAAATTAAACACACTGATGCCAGTGAGAGAGGACAGGCTGATCAGGGCTTAATTAAGTACTTTGTGAAGGCCGCAGTTCCAGGCGATGGATATACTGTCTTAGTGACAACTGTGATGTGACCGGATTATGGGGGCACAGTGACTGAGGGGGAATCAGAGACCCTTGCACATCACAAACCCTCAGTTATGAAGTATAGCTTCTGAGGCTGAGATAATTAGTAAAGCCCTCGTGTTGATGCTCTGTAAGTGCTTTACCTCAGCCATATATGGTTGGAATACCAATAACTGTGCAATTGGGCAAATGATGGTGCTAGAGCCCTCAATGAAAAGTTCAACATAATCCTGGCGAGGAACAGAAGCATACTGCTCTGACAGTTTTGAATTAGCACTGACCCCTAGAGGAATGTAAAATGAACCACCTAACTTTAGTTTGGAGTTTTCTAAACTGGAGTTTTGTGCGAGAAAGCCACTTGTTGTTTTTAGCCCAATTTGTAATATCGTTTCTTTTCATGACAAATAACTCCTACACGATTAAAAGCATGTTCCAGCGCGATGAAAAATATAGCATATTATATTTAGCGGAGACAAAGGGCCCGAGGTCTCTCTGTGCCGTGTTTTGTCTCCGTTCAGCTGCGGGTGTCTCCAGAGGTTTGGACAGAAAAATCGCTCGTCCCTGCTGTTCATCTGCTCTGAACTATTTAGTCTCAACATTTATAGCACAGCAGTGTCAAGGTTAGTCCTTAAACAACGGTTACGCTAGAATCTTTACACACATTTCTCACATTTGTGCTTGGCTCTTGCACCGTTCAAAACTCATTCCTGCTAGCATGACGAACCTCAGCTTGCTGGCTAGCCCATCTATCTGTATTTCCTTACAGGAGTCCATAATCTCCGTTCCTCAGAACTAGTGCTAAATGAAATACGGTCTGTAACCTGTGAGGATCAGAGCAAGCAAGCCATCGATTGTGGATTATGCTGTTATTTTCAATTAGCAGCAGTGCCCTTACATACAAACCATCATCATATTTATGGAGCTTGTGCTAAAGAATTTTTCCTTAAAGACAGACAACATGAATGGGGTTTGTTCACTGAACTTTCTTCCATCAGACCATCACATTTGGATGACTTTTGCAACATTGTCTCCATTGCTCTTCTTTTCACAAACACATAGAAGATAAACAACAACAACAACAGCTATACCAGTCTATGTTGGTTTGCTTCTCTCAACCAGCAAACAGGTACCTCAAAACTTATCTTAAACCATCAACTTGGCAGGGTTGGGAGTCCAGCTAACCACTTTAGGTTGGCTTAAGATATTTTCTTTCTGCTTTTTCATTTTATTCATCTCAGACTCTCCCTGTATTGTTTCTCTCCCTCTCGTTCTCCAGCTGCCCCTCTCTCAAGGATGTGAGGTTGATAAATGGAGCTAATTGTTGTAGTGGCTGGTTCCTATGATGCAGGTGGTCTAATCAGACTGAATAGGAAAGGCCTTAGGGAAGCCATTACCCTTCCTATTGTCTGAGAGGACAGCGGGACACAGTGGCGAGTTGGCTCCCTCCCGGGGGGCTGGAATTATTCTCTGACACTGTCCTCAGGCTTGTGGAGAATATCAGATGGAACCATGTGATCCACAGGTCTCCACTTGACTCGCTGTACTCAGATCAGCTTTTGTCCCCCCGTGCCCTCATAATAGCTGAAAAGGAAGAAAAAGCACCTTAGGCCCTTTCACCACGGCCGGTTCGCTAGGAATCATGGGACATGTCTATTTCAATCACATGTATTTTTAGCATGGGGGCTGTGATGTGTAATTTCATCACAGGAATCTGTCAAGATTTGCCATGTTAACCTTGATTACGAGAGTTCATGCGACTGTTCCAGGACGCTTCTGTTGTTACCTTGCGAAATTTATTATAATTATTTTATGACAGGTCTGAGTGCTGATTTAAGAGGAAAACACATTAAATTGCAATTTATGTGACAAAAGCAGCAGAAAATTACAGAGCACAAATCCTCTTATAAACAGACCATAATAATCATAATCATCAAACTACAATAACTGTTATCGCCCAGTGTTTTATTTGATCAACAGATTTCAAACAACCAAACTTATAAAAAGTTGCCTTTTAAATTACAGCAATTTACTTACAGACACCACCAAGTGAATATTGACTTAACTACACCAATGAACAACATGTGGGCCAAATTATAATGCTTAAGTATGGCCCCTGTACATCGTTAATCCCAAACATTATTAAGCTATGCTGACAAAAACAACAAAAATGGCACAGGGGCGAATAAATTTCAGTAATTGGGTTTCAAATACATCATAAACCAATCGTAAAAAAACTACATTCTACTAAGTACTACATACTTTCAGATATATCCATACTGTAAATGCTTAACTTTTGAAACTGAAGAAACCTGTCTGATCATTAATACTGACAAACAAGAAGGAGAAGAACAGCCTGCAATTATGTTAAAAACTTTAAACTATGGCATGCAATCGATGGCAAAGATGAAACACAGAATCAATGGGAACGAATAACAATCACTCAGTGAAATTTTTTTGTGCCTGCGACGGCACCCAGGATCTTGTGAACTGTTTTCTTTGGTTTGTTTCTGGAAATATTAGGACATCATTTCATGATCGGCTGGCAAGCTTATTCTGGTGCTTGTGAAGCAAATGGCAATAAATAACTGTGACCGGCAGCAGTGAGCCAGAAAATGTGCACGCTAAACTACATAAATCTGCAACTCGGTGAGCATTACAGGGTAATTGGATTTATCTATACTGTGTTTATGCTAATCCGGCTATTAGCATAATGAATTATTGTTGTCATGTTCTGTCTTTATGCCACGACCTGTTCCTTCTAACCTTCCAAGTGGCATGCTCGCATCCGTCCCAATATTTCCTTAAGTGTTCAATTAAAATCTCAAACACTCATTAGGGGCCTTCTGTTAAGCAGTTACTTCCTTTTAAAATCACAGTGGTATCATGGTCTTCATGAGCTCCTGCCAGCATCTGTACACAACACTTTACTTCAAAAGGCAAACATGAGGACAGAAATCTCACACTGGCTGTTGTTTATTGTCTGTGTGTTGAACAAACATGTTTGGAAGGGAACAAGAAATGGCCAAAGTAATGAACTGTGGGGGCTTGGAGATTTTAGTCCATCTGTCCTGCCCTTATATAAATACTGAAACTCAGGACCAACTGTTTTTATTGGGGCACCCAAGCCTAGCCCCCTATAGTCCAATCATGTGAATGATTGGTCACAGTTCATTGGTTTCACAGTACTAGCTCATGTGATGGAGGTTATTAAGTTGGTCGTAATCAGTACGGGATGGGTTTGCTTTACGCTCCAATCATGTTGAACTCATCACAACCAGACGACTGGCTCTCGCTTCACGGTTCTCCAACGTCTATAGGACAAAAGGACACAGAGAGAGACATTGACAGATTAGTCAACATACGTTAAAAAATTGTTTGCCCAATCACAATTCTGACTCCAAACCGGTTCAAAATGACACACACCAGATTCATCCAAATTTCAGGTCACTGACACAATGGTCTGGTCACAACAGTTCTCGAATCACTGACGGGCAAGATAACCTGCAAACAGTGACTTCATTTTGAGATGGGTCTGTTCCTTACACCAGACGCTGTTGAATTTTAAAAGATTTAAAATATCACTGTCATTGTACAGAACAGAGAAGTAAATAATTTATTACTTGTGTTATTACTTGTGTTTTAAAAAAAAAACACCATACGAGCTAAAATGACAAGAGGGTGTGCAAATAATGACACTTTCTATTCTGGAGGACCTTTTCTTGTAGAAAATAACACAGAAACATTTCATACATTTTAGTAACATGAAAGATTGACAAAATCTATTGAAGGGCATTGTTGTGGAGTCAAGCTGTGCCATGGGGAAAAGGACAGGAATAATAATAGTCAAAATTCATTCGTGACTCTTCCAATAAGCGTCAGTTTGAGAAATGTTGACGACTCTGACAAACGATAATGATGCAAGTTAAGCGTCCCAGCAGGGACTTTCCTTCTCAACATTCTTCTCCAAATTTCGACACAAAATGTCTGTGGTGATCTCTGGCTCACAACAGTGTATTCAGAACCTGCTCAACATGGTGCAGTTACTTGTTTAACAATAGGAGAAGAATATTTTAAAAGTTAACTCGCTTCAATTTACACTGCATCAGGAAATAATGTGAATCTGCTGATTTCAGTGCGGTAATGCACATTCCTTAATGTGGAACCACAAAAACTACATTTTTAATGTGGAAACAAAAGCAGGTTTTCTGCATTTAATTGGCGGAACTAGAGGGAAAGTAAAACAAATTTTAAACACATTTAGTGAAGTGTCAATCCCCAAAATTAGGCAGCTTCTGGGACAATTATTACGAATTAGCATTTTAAACGTTTCTGTCACTGGGGTGGGGGTGGGGAGGGGTAATTATTAATGCAGAAAGTCGCTGTGTAAAAAAGTCTGACATTCAGGCCATGCTGATGGATGGATTGCTGAGCTTTGCATTTACAGAGCGTAGACTATTGAACAATAGGTGAAATATGGATCCCACAGTTTGTACTAGAAAGTGTCTTTGTAATTATCTACACAATGTCAGGCAATATTCCGGAACATTCTATACTGCTAAACTTCAGTGATGTAACCGGTGTGTGGCAATTCACTCTGGTCATGGACAGTATAGAAAATACAATTCTTCGATTCTAATAATCAAAATCCAACCATATAAATCATCTTTTTCACATAATAACAAAAAGAATTGTAAAACTTACTTTAAAAATGATGAATTAAAAGAATTAACTAGAATTAAGATTCAACGAGAACAAGTCAATGTTTTACACAGCTCATCAGGCAATTCTACCTGGTTTGAAGAATATTCTATATTTTCACCGGACAGCAAAACATTTAGAAACATTTTTGCACTAATAATACATACTAAATATTAGATGTTATTTTTGAAACATTTCTGGTATCATGCTGGATTGCCGCTTCATGTACTTGAACCGCTTCAAGTTAAGAACCGCTTCAAGTTAAGAACCGCTACTTTACATTTCACAGGTTCCGGATCACACGCTCCCTTTACTCCCCTGACTGTCGACTGTATACAGTTCCCGAATCACCGCTATTTTATACAGACAAAAACTTCCTGCAGTCTTAATGAGGGAGCACATGGCTGCCGGCATCTTTCCGGGCCTGTGATGCATCTGCCGGGGGAGAAACCCTGCGTGGTAATTGCTATTGACAATGCTATGAAAGTAAACCTCAGCAGAAATCCTGCAGGAGCCAGAGGTCCTCCTGCCTCTTTTTCATCCAAACACACAACTGCATCACAGGAGAGACCAAACGCGGCGACATGACAACAAAAACAAAGACTACATAAATTTACCACCGAGATTCTTATCTGCTTTGGTTGTGCTGAGCTGGGGAAGTCAGCTGGAGGTCCTGTAGGACTTCTGGGGGATGCGAGGCATAGCTGAAACAGATTGTCAGGGACTCTGGGAGAACCTCGCCTGAAAATGCTGAGGATTATTCAAAAATGCAGCTCCGATCAATAGAAAGCAGTTAGAGGTGTGAGAAAGCTCAGAAACCTCCCCCGATTCCTCTTAGAGACAACTGCATTAACATCGTTGTGAGTTTTCCTACCAGCAGTATATCTGTTGTATAATCCTTTTATTTACACCACCTGGTTTTCATTTTCCTGTTTAAATGACATGCTCGTGTTACTTTCTGCCTTTACATTGTTTGTTTGCCTATTGAAAATGACAACAAAGCAAGTCAACATTTAATTATGAAGTTTCGCAAATTACTACAATGCGTTTTGCGCTATGGTATTTAGCCTAAAAGAAGGCTTGAACAAAGCCTCGTTTCTGTTGTTCCTTTCTCACCCGAGTCGAGATGGACTCTTGGTAGACGCAGCCATCCAATTTTACAACAGATGAACCTGTTCAGCAGATGCTCCTCATTTTCCCTCAGGCTTTAAGGAGCGCGAACAGACAGATAGATTTCTGCCTGACTGCGTCTGACACCTGCTCACACCTGGGTGGCTGGGACTGCAGGAGACATGCTTCAGAGAACTGCCTGACCTTTAATCGGACCAAACGAACATCGCTGCTAATTAGACTGATTCAGGAGTGTACTGGATGAGGTAAGAAGAGAAACCTTTTCAAAGTTGTTTCAGATGGGATGTATCGCCTGGTGGTAAAGGTGCTAGAACAACAGTAGGTTGTTGAATTAGCAGGCCCATAAGGAATCTACACAGAGAGATTGTCGGGCGTTCCAATTGAGCTGCGAAGTCCTACATGTGCCCCGCTGCTTGTGTGCTCGTTTATTAAATATTTTGCAAGTGTTATGCAAATAAGTTTCATTTAAATCCATTCTGTACATTTTCCCCAAAATCAGAGCAAGAAATGATTCACTGTTCCTGCTTACCGGTCCAAAATGGTTCTTCCTGTCCAAAGAATACAAGTGTGACAGATTTGTCTATGAATGAAAAATATCAGGAAGATACATTCTAACTATTTTTGACTAGATGTGACAATAAAATGTACACATTCCAAAATTTATATTAAAATTTCCACTGCCATACAAATTCATTTGGAGTCCATACGTACAGTGAGGTCCAAAATTCCATTGTGAAAATCTGTGATCGGATATCCATTTAACCCTGTAAGTAAACAAAATAGTTAGGATTAAAATTAAATGTAAATGTTCATACAAGAGAATGTTATTTTGTAAAACCTAGAACATGTGTAGGGTCCTGTAACATTTCTAGGTCTCTAAACAGATGTAAGCATGTCTGTGACATTAACCATGTCAACTTTTGTACGTTTGTTCCCTGAAGCACACAAGATGCTCTTTGGAACATTTTGGAACATGCTGGAATAAGATGAACCATCCCATATATTAAGAATTCCAGTCTCTACAACACTTGGAAAGCAAGAAAAAACTATTAGTCAGTCGCGATCCTTTTATAAATCATCCCTAAAGGGAGTTTTGTGAGATTAAACTAACTTCTGGAGACATCAGCAATTTTGTCCCCAAAAAGTACAGGTAGGTCAAACACACAAACGCACACACACCTATATGCACCCAGACACATGCATCAAAGATAACCACCGTACCCAAATGCAGATTGCTTTATAATAGTCCGACTAGTTCCGTACAGCATCTGGCGTCTCTGCACACCATTTGACACACCCTCACGATAAATGTGTGCCACAACAACAGTCAATGACATCTCTTCAGTTCTGTGGGTTATTTCAAAATTGCACATAGAGTGAGCTGGTGAAGAGGTTCATTAACATCCAGGAGAAAAGGACAAACCTGATGAGCTCTAAATGCAATAAGATGGAACGATATCATATTCCACAAGGGGAACGTGAACACGGGAGGTTGACATTTAGTCATTCTGCTAGCAGACATGGATGTCTTTAATATCAAACGGTGTGTGTGTGTGTATGTCTGTGGGTTTAGCAATTAATTGGATGTAGATTGTTCCATCTATTAGGAATGTAGATTGCAGAACAAAAACAGGTTCTCTCATCATATTTTTAAATTCTTCTGCAACACCAAGCTGGACCTCATAAATATTGCTATTATTCCGGCATGTGATTAATATTTGTTTTAATTTTCACAGTGACTCAAAGTTAACACGGGCCAATCAATATTTAATGTTTTGGTGAATATTCATAATTGCGCTGCAAGAAAGTAATTGGTTTAGTGCTATGGCCCAGATTTTCTCTCCTGGAGTGAGTCTGTAAACACGGGGGCTTTCATTTTGAGTTTGGTCTTGCCAAAGAAGTTTCTCTGCAGTCGAGTAAAGTTCCTCAACTTCATTAAACATACAAAGAACAAAAGAAGTCAGACTACAAGGCATGTTGTAGTAGAGACGTTGGTGGGATGTCTGAATGTTGCTTTTAAGGAAGGGTGGTGTAATTGGGCTGATTCAGGGTCTGTTCTGTCAGTGGTTAGATGTGTTCCTTACATGAGATGTGTTCCTGCTGGACTGGCCACGTCTGCGTGCGGCCATAGCTGAAGTGCTTTTAAAGGGATGAATGTAAAGTTTCTGTAGCATTGACAAAACCATGGGTTCAATCACTAGGGGAACATCTATCTAACCCATAAAGGACAATACAAATAACATAACAAATAATCATAACATCTTTGGCAATGACTAGATTACACAAAATGTATCACATGTCTAAACCATATCAAGAATGGAAAATATCACACTTCAAACTAAAACAACCCATAAAATGTGTAGTATATACACAAGTACAGTATTTGACACCAGCGTCATGCTCTATATATACCCTAGAGGTAACATTCTTAGGAAGTTGTCAGAAGATTTAATGCCTAAAACCGCATAAAGGGCTAAACCTGCACCAGTTTCCATCGCATCTTATGCACTTCTCTATCCTACGGCATTTTTCTTCCCCGGAGTGTGTTTAGTTCATCCTCAAACCCGTGCTGCAAATAAGCAGCTTTTCCCCTCACAGCCAAGAGCAGAATTCATTCTTTGGCTATTCCGAACCGTCCTGCATCACTTTTTAAACAGTGATGAAATGGAACTGACACCAGGGCAACACATGGCAGATGAGCAGCTCTCTGGCCTGTCTGCAAGAGAATCTTTTCCACTTTACCCCTCGGGAAGGTCAGACACCTCAGGCAGTATTTTGGGTTTACCCATGTGTTTGCCTCTGCCTCGTTCTTCCGTTTGATTTCAAAGTTGCAGAGATCATGGAGAATTTTGATGAACCCCTGAGAAACGACTTGTGCTGCTCAGGGTGCTTCCACACAATAAAACCTTCTGGCAACAGAGTTTTGTTTGTTTGGTCGGTGTGAACGCTGTTGTGTGTGTATCTCTAGCAAATCATGTGCAGCAGGTGTAACATCAAACGCTGCTCTGTGTCTTTTAATGTTTTGGTGGTAAATCCAAAGAGACTTTCTTTAATAACGATAACAAAACTTTTCTACATGTTTGACCACTGAATTGTCTCTTGTTGTCTTGAGAATAATCAGACATGTTTACAAGAAATTGTGCCAAGTAAAAACAGTTTACCTCTTAACAACACGTCTCAAGACCCCTGCATTCTGTTCCAGTCCGCCTGGCTCCATTTAGCAAGCGCGCATTCTCTGCGAGAATTTATACGCGCACACTTGCTCTTCGGTTCAAAACAATTGCAGCTCCGAAAATTGGCACATCTATAAGCAGAAATCAGAATATTGTTGCACTTTTAAAATATTCAGCGCTGCGCGAGCTGAAAGGTGAGAATCTGAACTCCACACCCTCATCATGCTAATGCTTCACCCCTGCTTCAAAGTTATCCGCTCACAAAATCTCAGCTTAGAGAGTCGAAATAAAAATTCCCAAACAGGCCTGCTGTGAATAAAGCCATTAAAACAAAACCTGACGGAAAAGCGGGGGTACGTCAGGACACGGTTCATATATTTTAGGACCCCTGTGAAGAAAAATAACAGTGTAAAATGAAAAATCGGTGGCAAATGGGAGAAATAGTTTACAGGAGCTTCTGCTCTCTGACATGCACAGAGAGGACGACCGCAGCTCTGGTCTGCTCTGACGGATGGACGGTTTAATGCATGTAGTCTTGTTGTGGTTATACGCGTGATGTATTGCGCAAAGGCGGAGATCTGGCCACTGTCCAGCGTCGCATTAGGCCGAGTTATTGAAGATGACTCAGCACTCCTAAAATATCTCCTGATGAATTAATATTCTCATAAATAAGCATGTTGAGAAGGAGTTACTAATAAATACAATACTTTTTACAGTATATGAACTTTTTGAAATTGATCTATTTAGATGTTTCTGCATTGAGTGGTGTCTACCTATGCAATAAATAAATACATTCTGGGTGGTTACCAGGGCGTTGCTACACAGTTTCTATTGTGTTTTGGGTGGTAAACGAAGCCTACCCCTACATCTCCTTGATGATCATTTTCCATGATGCTACAATACATTTAACATTAAATATGAGATCATGCATTTAATTCTATGACAAAAATGTGTTAAACATGTATAAATTCACCCATTTGAAATTGACAGACCCCTCCAAACCCCCTCTAAACCCACCTCAGTACTCCAAATTAAAATAATCTTTCGTTACAGAGAGCTTCAGTCGGAGAGTTAAGTGCGAGACTCGGGGAGCATTGAGTGCTTCACAATGTTGAGCCATCTTAAGTGGATTAATGTCTGACTTAGCATTCCACCTTCACAGCAGGATGTCTAGCTGTGCTTTACAAATCTGGGCAAGTCTGTTCGTTTGCCCCGTAATGCATCGCCTCCTATTAATCCAAGTTCACTGGTCCTGTTCACTGGGCGTTGTTAGCCATTTTTTGCTAATATGATAATGAGCGTAACGCATTGAGAGCGGAGTGCAACACAGCTTAAACAGGCGTTCAGTGGTGTGGTGGGCTACCCGGGGTTTCTGGTTCAGGCAGCAATTAAATGAGGAAAAATGAACTGGGAGGAGGACAGTAACGAGAAATTTGATGAGGTAAGTGAGCTTACGATTATCATACATACTACTTCCTGTTTAAACTATGTTAGCATACAAAAATTGTGTTTAATAGTAGTTTATATATCTAATAGTTATAATACTTTGCTGTCCATCTATGTAGGTGATATGGGTGGACAGCAGAGATATTCTTCAGCAGAGGAAATGTGACCGCTATCAATTTCCAGCGTCCTTAATGAATCTTGGCATGTATGTGATAAGGAACCAAGCTCCTTCCTTCATTATGCCTCCTTACACTGGATTAGACACTGACTCAAGACATTTGTGATTAATCTCACGCCTTTTGCCATATTTAATAGTTACCAGAGCAGTCAAACTCCACAAATGACCAAAAACAACATAAAGTGCTAAAAGTGTTCCCTAGAACTAAATAAAGACACAGTTGTCATTTTAATTGAATTACCTCTTTAACTTTGGCTGGTTCCAGTTTTCAAAGCACTGCAAGCTCTTGATGTTTCTAGCAGAAGATGGAACAAGTACGAACCGAGTCGTAGTTTGTCATCTTTCATCATAAGCCACGGTGAATATGTCCTCTGCTCTTTCTGGACAGCTATGGAGGAGTCTCTGCCACAGGTGAGTGAGTCAGAACCATAAGTCATCTTTTGCCTAGACATGAGTGAGAGATCTGGATCAAACACCATATTTCTCCAACAGCACATCCTCCTCTGCTCCTCTACAGTCAGTCAAGGCAATTTGCCATCCGTCAGCCCAAGAATAAAAACACGCACTTTAAAGGTAAAAAACGATTTCTCACTGGGGACACTGGATGTTATTGGAAAGAGATTTGGGTGATGATTAATATTGAATGAGTCCTCTCTCGCTAAGCGTGTGACTGACTTAGGGAAGCATGGATCTTTCTTGTTTGGTCCACGGATAAAGAATCAATCTCTTTTTATCCCCGTTTCCTCTGCTTTCCCGCAGCTCCTCTGAGTTTCGTTGTTTGGAAAGCTACTCTGAAAATATAGATTCCCATGTTTCAAGCTACGAGTAATTTAAAGTAGTTAAGCTTAAAGTAGGCTTCTGTTTTAAAAAGAAAATAGCTACGTTATAAGTAGCAAACAAAATCAGTTAACTAAATTGAAGCTATTTGAAGGTTATTTTATCGAACTCCTCTCTCATCTGTGTTACATTTAGAGACGTTTTCTTGATTGCTATTGGTGAGTTTCTTTCATGTGCATTGTGTTTTTCTGTGTTTCCCTCTTTTTTGACTCCTCCTACTCAGTCTTCCAGGCAGGTAGCAGGTAGCCCATCTGCACCTGCTTACCAGTTAAGACAGAGGCAGCGTAAAAGCAGAGAAGGAATGACCAGAACTTGAGAAAACATTTCTTGAGAGCTTTTGCTGAAGCGGTGTCTTTGCTCTGCTTAGCCTGTTGCTACACGTTGTGTTCCTGATGTTAAATATGGTGTTTACTAACTTGCTACTCTGTGGCATTGTGTTATTTCATTGATTGTTTGTCTCCTATATTAATACCTGCTAATTTCCCATGCTGTGTTTAATTTGCTAGCATTTAGCTTGCTAGCTACCTTACTGATTGTGTACTTGTTTCCTTTGTGTTGTAAGACATAAATAAAATGTTGGAGGCAATTTGTTTGTTTGTGGTGCTATGAGAGAGCTTAGACCTACGCTATAGACTCTCAGAGGATGTAGATCTGAATGTGTGTAAACTTGAGCAGAAGTGTATTATAAATAAGCCATTTAATACATTTACCTGAAAAAAACGCAAATGCCGTGACTCGTTTGTGCGTTAAACGTTTGGGAAACAAATCGTGTGACTTGGTGAGGAAACCCATTTATATTTAAACATTTTTACAACTTTAAAAGCTCTGCTACTTCCAAGCTATTGGAAAACTAGTTATTAGCATCGCTCATTGCTACTCCACAACATTGATTTTTACCTTTATGGAAATGTTATCAAATTAACATTAGCAAAGTGTTTATCAAATATTATATTTAGTGGAATGTTTAAAAATGTTTGAATGCTCTAATAATCAAGCAAAAAGGCTTATATGTCTAAAAACATGGATGTTTTGAACATGCCTAAAACTCACCATTTTTGTTACCTTTACAGAAACATTACAGAAACGCGTTCTTGCAGCCTAAAATTGTTAGCTGGGCTGAAGCAGCTGTCCTAATGGTCTAATATCAAAGTATTATTTCTGTGCTGATACATGCAGAACCCAGATTACCTTGGAGTAAAAATCAGCTGACAGCGTCTCAC
Source organism: Botia almorhae (assembly GCA_036877575.1). Lineage (NCBI taxonomy): Eukaryota > Metazoa > Chordata > Actinopteri > Cypriniformes > Botiidae > Botia > Botia almorhae. The sequence continues at coordinate 21,820 of JAZGTJ010005008.1, forward strand.
ATGATAACCTGATGTTACTGTGTTTATTCTCTTTGGCAAATCACTTCAATGAGAAGGCCATTAATTGCAGGAGGTAAAATCAATTGTTAAATTGTTATTTCATCCATCGGCTTAATGAGAGGTGAGGGAGGGGGGATGAGAAGGGTGCGAGAACAGCGTACTCGGAGAGCGAGGATGACACCGCCGACTATAACGAGTTGTGTCTTTCCCATTAATCAATGCCTTCCACGCAATTTGCCATCTGTGAATTGGGACTGACCCATCTCGGGGGTCACTGGCCAATTTTCCGCAGCGGTCGGTCCACGTCAGGCTGAAATCCCTGCGCAAGCTTCTGAACGATTCGATCGTCTTTTAAATGGCTGCAGGGATTGAGGTTCAGAAGTTTCATCTTTTCTCATTGAAGATTGGACTACAACTTTTCATGGCGTGAATAGTGTTTCATCATTTGCATTTGACATTCCTGTCAAATATGATGAACATTCCTGCTGTGACTTCTGTAAAATGGTGTTACACTACATAGTGTGCGCTACAAAGGGTTCACAGAATATGATTTGTGCTTTAATTGTTCTAGTATTTATACAAAAATCATTTCTTATTAAAAATTACATTTGACAGTAGACATTTGTCTCTGTCATAAGTCTGACCAGCAATTAGAATTAATAATTGTTCTATCTGTCAGATTTCTGATTGTTTATAGCGTAGAGTGTTTAAAGACTGTCTCGTATCGCTGCTTAATGGGCAAAGTATAATTAAATCTCCAGCTGCTTTTAGAACTTTTTATATATTTTGCAGAGAAATATGATTTTTTTATTGCCGAAATTATTCAAACTGTTTTTTTATGATCTACCTAACAATACTTGCAATTACATTTGCCGCTGCCAACTAGCACAGAAAAAATACCCAACTAAAAGAAAATCTGTGGAGTCAAACCTTCAGTTCTTAAAATCAACGAGCGCCTGTCCTCTACAGGGAAACACACACACACACACACACCTTTAGTTATCACCTCACCAACTGAAAAAAATTACCCATAATTAATCATCTCAAGAGGATCGAGCATCACACCCGTCCACTCACCATTTTACTTTGCCCCACACCATTGCTAACATCACTAACAGGAGAAGCACGCAACCCCCAGACGCCGCTCTTCCTGTCTGCTTCTCATCCATGATGACAGAACTTCTCGCTAGTTACCGCGACTGTAATTGGTTTCAGTGAAGAGATGCACCATGGTGGTAATTGTATTTTATGATCATTGAATTTCATTAAGTTTCTAATTGAAACATTGTGCCCTGGTGCTGGAGAAAAGCTAATTAAAAGGAGGAGCCCCAAACAATGTGCTACCAACGGAGGGGGAATTGAAGAATTAATTAAATATACAACTTTGCTACAAAGGTGGATTTACTTGGCGATAATGTAATTCTGATGGTTGTTATGAGCGTTATATGTTGTTCAATGCAAATAAAAATGCGCCTCCGGGCTTTAAATTATCACATTGATTTAGTAAAAACAAATAGACATAAAACGCTCTGGTCTCCCAACTTGGCCAAGCTTTGCTAGGCTGGGATTTTGGACAGTTTTGTGCTAGTCAGGTTTGGACAAAGTTGCCATCTTAATTAGCTTAAACCAGCTAATACAAGCAAGCTTAGGCTAGCTTAACCTGTTTTTTAGCATACACATGCACACACTTACACAATTATTAATGATTGTAATATCCAAAAGACATTGCCCCTGCTAAAAACTGTTTAGCTGGTCTTGAATGGGCTCTGTGGGCAGGTTTTAGAAGGGTTTTGCCTAGGCTTAGAGACCAGCTAAAAAAGCTGAGGAATAACTTAGGCTGAGAGACCAGCAAGACCAGCAAGCCAGCTTAGAATGGTTTAAGGTCTTTGTTTAGCAGGGGCAATTCTTCAAGGAAAAGGTTAGTACTGGGGTTATGAAAAGACGGCACTAAGACTTCACAAGACTTCTGAGAGTTCACAAGAGGAAAATCTAATTATAAACCTGAAGTCCAAATTTCTCTCTCACCTCTCAAGCTTACGGTGCCCCAAACACACTTGAGGGCGAATCTAATTTTTTGTGTCAAAACACCCAGTTCCATCTTGTTCCTCATTCCTCTAGAACAAATCAATGAGATTCATTAGGATCAAATCCTTGGGGATTAGTTGTTGCACAGTCACCAAGATAAGGGGGATAAAGAGAAGATGGAGAGAGAGAGAGAGTGTGTGTGAACGAGAGAGCAGGAGAGGCACAGAGAACCAGATTAATGGTGCTCCATCATCTCAGCTGGACTAAAGATAGTGTGCAGCCAAACAAGTTTGCTGGAACAAATGTTCCAGTATTGTACTGTATTCAATAAAAGCTTCTCTGCATTGATTTAGCTGTCTAACCATTAGTGATGACTGGCTCTGAGTTTCATTGTTTCAGAGCCCATAAGCTCTGCTTATCTGCCCAGCATGATGGTGCAGGCTATAATCAAATCCACTGCACAATGTGACATCTGTCAGCCTCTTTGCACCTTCACGAACACAATCATGTTTGCTTGTCTAATAAACTACGTGGCCCACAGCATGGATGGTATGACACCTCAGCTTATTAAATGTGTGATTTGAGAACCAGGGGCCAGCAAGAAGATGGTTCTACCTCTGTGACTTTAACAGTTTCAGGAAACAACCTTCTGGGGAGGGCTTATTACTAAATGCTGAAATGTAATGTTGGGCCTCCATCCACCTGATGTTGCACTGATGTTGGGTGATTGGGATGAATCAGAACGCCAAGGAGCAAACCGTACTCCAAGGTGTTCAGCAGGGTTCAGCTCTGGGCTTTGTGGAGTCAAGCTTCTCCTTTGCAGACTCCGTAAATCACTTCTGTATTGACATCACTGTGCTCAAGGGCATTGTCATGCTGGAGGAGCAATTCAAATATTTTATTCCTCTGAAAATATTTGTCTGGGAAGATTGCATGGCTGTATGCTAGATTTTTTGCACCTCCAAGTAATGCGAGTAGGTCAAACAGCCAAACCAAGGGAGCGTTCACGTACTTTTGGCCATGCAGTGAAAGCAAGTGAACGTTATTGAATTTATGTATGCATTAATGGTAACGTTATTAGAAAATACTATTTTGAAAATTTGACAAACATCCTAAAACGATTTAGTGTTTGCTTGAGGTGTTTTCCTGACTGATGTTCTTATCATGTTGAGTTTTTGAACACTCATCTCAGGGGTCCACAAGAAGTCATTATTGACTGTGAAGATGAATGTGTTCATAACCTGCAGACATGTCAGCCCCACCCCCAACCCATGCTTCGGCCAGCCATTGCGTCACTTCAGGATTCCCAGGTCAGTCCATGGTAACACCTTAATGTGGTGAGGTTTGATTGCGATTGATCCACCTTCCCCCATCAATGCAGCATCAGGGATCGAGCTACTTCAAGCACATCGGCAGAATTTCAATTCTCAAGGCCATCTTGGCATCAAACAAGGGCGGCCTTGAAGGAGCATATGCAAAGGCAGTCAGTTGTGAACTTTACATTTGCAATTGTCAAAGGCACACGAGTCAGAGACAACTAACATGTATTGGATAAAGCACCGCGGCGGATTTGGAGCGTGAGTGAGAGAGGACAAAATCGAAAAGAACAGACTTCAAAATAAAGAGAAAAAGAAACCAAGACATGACACTTTCTGTGTTTCACATGAAGGGACAGATTGGAACAGTCGCTCAACGTCATCTTTCCTCTGATCTGAATGGAATGGGAGAAGCGACGTGCTGCGCCCGGCAAAAGCAACGAGGCCTCTTAAAGGGCCGGCGTTAATACTAGGGCTTACCCTCCAATCAAAACACCATTCATGTAGCGTTAGGAAGGAAGGTGTAATTGGCGTCGACATGAAAACACTTCAGAGCTCAGGCAGCTGTAAGAGCTCTCGCTTTTGCCTGCTTTAATTAAAGAGGGGAATTAGTGGGATGGAGACTGTTTGCTCATTTCAGCTCTATGCTTGAGCTCCACAGCTTGCTTGGGCGGAAACAATGACCTCTTTTTGAATTGTTCCAATTTTTGGGTTTCTTTTCATAGTGCTCGGTGACATTTAGTAATGGCGTGCCTCTCTGTGTGTGGTTTGCCTTTGTAAGACCAAGCACACAGTATAAGACTGAAGCTTGTCAAAATACGCTCTTTTAAAAACTCTTGCTTTGTATTGTGTTGCTGCAATTAATTGTGGACCAAGTGCGTCAGTTACAAAATCTCTAGTTAGTCCTAAAATTAGTTTCTCAAAATATTCACATGCATACAGTGGCACTGCAAAAAACCGACTAACATTAACAAACAATACAAGTTGCAATTGGTTTGAATTTATTTTCAATGAATACATTGAAGCTTGCACGACACATATTAGTAGTACGACACAGCACAAGTGGTACACTTAATGTTGAGTAAACACAAATGCTTCTGACATGCATTTGGACTTTAAAAAAAGGCCATAAATTACAGAGTTCATACAATTCTCAGAAACTCCTGTGGCTTTATGCAGAATACATGTTTTCACAGACAAAGGCAAATACTGTTGAAATGGAATGAAGCCACAGTAACAAAACAATACTTAAACGAAAGTAGACTGGAGTTTTGTGAACATATATCAACTGGGAAAGCCATTTATAAAGCTGTCAACGGCCCTTCTGTGGCTCTCTGTGGCTCAGTTGGAGCCATGGTTTTAGCCTGCTGCTCGAGCATCACACTCAGGGAAAAACACAAGAGAAGAAGTGAGAATGCATCGCATCACTTCCTGTGGCCACATCGTTTGAGAAACAGACCAGCGCATTGCTCCAGATTGGGGTGAGCAGTGTGACTGAACTATACGTACAGCATATATCAATTTAATTAATCACTACAAATAGAACAAAAATGTTTTACATAACCAAGTAGCAATACCAATTATTTGATTACCTAGTACAAATGAAATACAATTGTTTAAATTTTAATTTAGAACTAATTTGGACATTCAGCATAAGACAAAAATATTATTAATAACAAATAAAGAATATGCTGGCATCAGTAAAAAAAAGGTTTTCACATTAAAAACACTAAGTGGGTTAGATGAGTCTAAAGTAGTTGTATAATAATCAATGCATGTACAAACACACGTCTAACGTTAAATTTAATCATATTGGCCAGACTAAAATTAAAGCTACAAATGTAAAGGCAGTGGGGCACTTGTTGGAGCATGCGCACTACCAAGCAGGCTACATCTGTAGTTATAAGTGTATTGTGGTCAATTACAATTAGCATTGTTAGCCCCAAAGGACAGAATGTGAATACAGAAACTTTCCTCAGTTATTTACACCTGAAAGCAAAGGCCTGGCACAGCAATACGTCTGACAGCCCCGTTTGTTAAAGGAGAAAGCAAATGCCTTTTTCAGCTCCAAAACTACGAACTCCATCCTGTCCTGAAGGCAAAATTCACCGTTCCCCATCAGCCTTGATATATGGTCCCATTGAGATGGTCTTGCTCTCCTCAGCAGCTCAGATAGACCTGCTGAGAGCTGTCCAGGTTGGTCACATCGACTGAAGAATTGTTGCATTTAGCCGAACGGAGGCGAGGCACCCCATGCGTCACTTGTGATTCGACTGTTTCTCTGGAGAGCTTGTCAGTGTGTTTCCTCAGTCATGGCGCTCAGACCCCATTACCCCCGTTCCCTCAGCCACCCTTCTCTCTTTTATTAGCCGCGAAACGGCACAGATACATTATCAAAGCTAATCAGAGTCAAATGAAGAAAAGTGGAAGGGTGAGGGCGCAGGAATAGCCATTTGCTCTCCGTGGCGAGAGTCAGAGTGAAATACACACTGAGGAATGTAAACACGCGCACACAAGTCTGTCTCCATCACCTCTACATCTAACACGCACACACAAACAAACACACACACACACACAAACACACTTCTCTGACAGGAGGACCTGTTTTACATTCCTGTGGCGTTTGGAAGTTCAAAATGGCTTAGAGCGCAGACAGGCCTTACAAAGCAGCAGGATCTACAGGAAGGCTTTTCAGTCAATCCACACTACACTGAACCTCTGTGGATGCATTAACAGACAAACATTAAAACAATGTTTGTTTGAGGATATTATAATCGGACAAACCTACATTTACACTGGCTATTTGCTACCAAAACATTTTATCATGGCAAGGGATGTACTAAACTATATATTTTCAAACTGCCCTAGTCGTTTGTTGGATGAACCAGGATGAATGTATATAAAATATTAATTAATAATAATAAAAAAGATGAACAGCTAGCCCTAATTCAGACTCACAGAGAGCGAATATTATTGATTATAATGACATCAGTGCTTTCAAAAGGTCCTGAATCCTCAGCCTCTGTACACCTCCACTGCTAATGTCCCAGTCTGTCTGCATGACTTAAGCTGACCTCCAAAACCTCGCTCGTCTCCTGCTAAACCGACGACCCATCATGGCAAAAAATTACAGATCGGAATAAAATGACCAAGTCCGGTTTGGCTTCACTCTATTGGATCAATGCCGTGCTCCTCCACAGTGGATACAAAGCTGTTGTCTGGATACAAATGGGAACATTTAGCCCATTTCGATCCGTTTAGACACCCAACACCTATTGATCTGTTGCACCCTCCCCCGAAACTGTTTTCACGTAAAAATGAGACAAGCCGTAATCTTCCCCCAGAGAGACGCCTGCACAAGTGATGCGCCGGTGGACGGAGTCATTCGAATGCCAGGTGTGTTGTATAAACACATGGCCTGAAGAATGCTCTTTTCAACAGGCAGCGCGCATCGATCGGCTCCGGTCATTTGCTGTAATTGAATACAAAAATGTATTCCCATCAGCCAAGAGGTGAGAAGCGAGCGATATTTACTGTCAGATTTGTGTTTGGAAGTCTCCACCGATTAGAAAAAGAAGGATCAGCAGAAGCTAATAGGACAGTCAGGACCAGCGCTCGCGATGCTAGGCTAAAACAGTTTAGCTTGTATTTGGCATGGGAATA
>JAZGTJ010005009.1:0-28823 GCA_036877575.1 Botia almorhae
GCAAGTGAATCCACCCATGGTGAGTGAGATGTGTGTGAAACTGGTAATATTTATGTGCTTTAAAGTTTCCTGTTTTGAGTAATGGATACAGACTACTTCCACCTGCTGGTACAGAATGTACGTGCTACTTGGCTTTTGGGTGTCGACCATGAGCCAACCTCATAGTCTGGTTTCATCTGTGCTAGTGCGTCCATGTCGGTTTGGTTCCTGGCTTGACATCTACTGACCTTTATCACATTGATACTTTGAACCAGAACGATACTGCCAGCCTTAATAAACTCAGCCAAATTACAGCACAAAAAAACAATTATGTCACTGACTGGAAAACTCAAACACAACAACAAAGTAAAATGCAATGCTATTTGACCCTAAATAGAGAATACACAGTGACAGACTACACAGTGTACAGTACATAGTGACAGATCAACAGACACATAAAACTAAGAGCCACCTCGAGCAGGTACAGACTCAGTGGACATTAGCTCAATAGAGATGGACAGACACAGGAAAAAATGGCTGCCACTGGAAGAGAGGTTGTGTTACATATTATTTTGGCTCTTATAATTAAAATATAAGATTTAAGCTATGTGACCTGAGTAACTTAAGCTGCTGTTTACTTAACCTAGCCTTCAAATACCTAGTGCACGTCTGTACTTTCTATTCTGATAACTGATGGAGAACAACTGCCTTTGATTAAACTGAGAATCAACTGAGATGTACCTTTGTGTGTGTCACGTATTTGGTTTTCCCAGCACTGTCAAGAGACTAAAGATATTGCTGCAGATCAACTTGCGGTAGAAGACTGTTTAGAGAGTGCTTGATAAATAAAATATCTAACAGGTTGTGTCCAAACTGTGATCAGAACAAAATCGAGACAGAGCTGCACTAACAGAATGCAAAAAATTCGGTGATATTTGGACAATGTTTTATCAAAAATAAAAAGCATACACCACACGTTTGAAACTCTAACAAACGACGAATAACTGCCCTTTCTGTTAAAAGAACACTGTAGAAGAACTGCTGTGTGTTGTGTCTGTCTGTCACAATATTAGAGACAGTCAATCTGCTCTGACTTGATGTTTTATATGTAAATTGCATAGCTTATAGTATACTTTGTCATTTAAAATTTTGCATTACTTTTCTTTGTTAGGTATTTTTGTTAGGCAAACACATTAGGTATTTGCACTTCTGTTTTTCACATTGCACTCATTTTGTACGCAATTTAGCTGCCTTTGCTTGATTGAGATTAGGAGTCTTCCTCCTAAATAATATTTAAATAAATACATATTTAAATACTTTTTAAATATTTAAAGACATGTTTAGAATTCAGATGCTAAATAATCAATAGTACACAATTAAGTTTTTATATCAAATAATATAAATCTATGGACTTTATTAGACAACGTGGGCGCGTTAATTTACAGCACCTGCTGACTCAGGAGGGTCCCGCCCCTCCTCCGGCACTGGTCGAATATTGTCCAATAGCGTTTGAGGGAGTCGTAATGAGGCGTTGTGATTGGCTCAGTCACTTGCCAACTTATTTAGCTGCGCTGTTTCCCGCCATCGCCCCCTTAACGCGTGAGCAAGAGCATCAGTACACGCAGTAAATTTATAAACAGGAGTAAGGTAAGAAAATCGTTTTATTTTAATTGCCATGTGAAATGAGTTGTGTTTAGACGTTAAATGGTAAATCGTGGGCGAGAATTATATCGGTTAATACATCCGTTTGTCTAGTTTGTAATCGTTACAGGACTTTTATGGTTAGGTTTGCAGAATGCGTGTTTTCTGTGTGGAAGGACTTTGGCTGGTCTCATGCTTTTGCGTTACGGTTTAATTTGGTATGTTTTTATGTTTCTCTTGTCTCTCATGTCAGCGTTGTCTTGGGTTACCCGTTTGTGTAATTTAAACAAGCTTTAAGATTATGCATATTTAGAAGTCCTTGTACTTGACGTTTTGTAATGTAATTAAGTCTGTCAAATTTACGTTCAAAATTAACGTCCATTTGCAATTGTATTTCTTATGTCTTACAAGTTACGAAATTGTCATTTAAATTGCAGTAGTAACTACCCGTTTGTGATTTCAGCTTCCAAAACTGTCGTGTCGATCGTCGCTTACCTTGCCGTGACTAAATGAGATGAGATTCGCGACTCTAATCGCTTCAAAGCTTTACGTGTCGTTTGCGCCGTGTCGTATGCGGTAACTTCACAGAATATCTCAAAACCCTTTATATGTCGACTGCAACATATTGCAGGAAACACTGACAACTTCATTTACATTTAATTTTAAATTTCAAAATTTTAGTTATTTAGTGGTTGCAATTGTTTTAATGTACCTTACGTTGCTTTGATTTACAAATGAACAAAAATAAATGCCTAAAGAAACAAGAAAACCAGTTAATTGAAATTACGAACTGCCTCTTAAGCTGAGGGCACATACATGCAAACAAACACTTACAATAGGATGAATAATTGAGTGTACAACTTTATTGCTCCAGTGCCGCATCCCTAATAATGAAGGCTTGAGGGCAAATGCTTATCCCTAAGCTGCATGACGTGAAGAAATTGTCTTCGTTGCTGCTCTTTCTTCAAATATTTAATATTTGTTCAGACCTTTTAAGCAGAATTTTAAAATGGTAAGTAGTCACCATGGGCGTAAATTTCATTTAACAGTAGGGGGGGGACAATAAATATAAACTTTCTCATGAGCAAAAGGGGACACAAATAATAGTCAAATTGTACTTCTAAAGGTATGTCCCCACAGTGAAAAACTTTGCTTCTATCATTATTATTGTAGCATGGAGACTGCGCCATTATGGTTATTTTCAAGGTTTTGCTCAAATTCAATGACAAAGCAGATTTTTCTTCAAAACTATTTATTGCATTGTTGTTTACTGTCAAGCCATCAATATACAATAAAATTTAAACATGACTGTTATTGTGAAAAAGATATATAAAATAAGTAATGTTTTGTAACAAAATCAATTATTAAATAATCAGTTTACAGTAACTGCTCATGTAAAAAAAAAATTCTGCAATTTAAAGCAAACTTACATTAATGAATGGACACTAAACAAAAGTACCAAATGTGTTTTTCCTGGTATCACTGGGCCCCACAAACTCTTGGCATATGTTGTTTATGTTGAGGTTGTCAAGCTTGTCTTTGTGCACATTGCAGACTGTTACTGTTAAGTCTGTCTTGGCCCATAGTAGCCCTTAGCCACGTCTTTAGTCTCCGCAATGCATTAAAGCTCCTCTCAGCTTCACATGAGGACACTGGAACCACCAACAAAATTCTGACAAGGACCTTAACTTGGTCAAACAACCTAGCACTATGCAACAAGCTATTGTAAACAAGCTAACGTTAACTAGATAAGTAATAATTGAATAGCTAATATAGCAGATTCATGGAAAAATACATCGGTAATCAGCATTTTTGCCGCAACTAATTTATGAATGAGTCTGCATCAACTACATTAAAGAGAATCGCTTTATTTAAAGTGAATAAAATACCCTACTTACTAAAGTTCAACATTAATTGAGCCGCAGCCACACACCTGACTTGAACTGGGAAAGCAGGCAGTGGGCCAAACCACTGTGAGTAAGGGGAGGGGGAACTCAACTGGTTCTAAATGCATTTTTTGTGGGTTTTTTTCTACTTACACAATTATTTTAGGTATACATATATTTTTTACAATAGTGCGTTTTTTTCTTTTCTTTTTTTAATAATTTTTTTTGGGGGGGACAACCCTCGGATGGGGGGGGGCATGTCCCCTCCGTCCCCCCCTGGATTTACGCCCATGGTAGTCACATATATAGGACTAAATAAAACAAAACAGTGTCATTAAAGATGTACTGTACTTACAGGCTGCAAAGTAGCTGCCTGTCTTTTGGCTTTTTGGTGCTGTAACAATGGCCATTTGATTAATTGCATAATTGTAACAATGGAATAATTTATGTAACCTGGAAGGTCTCATAGAGATACAGTATGTCCTGTACCAGTGAGTTGTGGTCAAAATGGGCAGCAAATGACATACAAAACACCAATATGTAGAAAACAATGCAAATTTTGCAAAAGTGGTGTTTGCATTATTACAGACAGGCTGTGAGTGTATGAATAGAGTTGCGTGTTAGTGTTACAGTATTAGTGGGTGAAAAATAAGTTACTTATGTGAGTAAATCAGCGACGTACTAAATGAAGTGTACGTTCTTTATAAAAGCAGTATCGCATTCATAAGTGTGCTGTTAGACCCTATTGCCTGGTTTTACAGACGGCTTAGATTAAGCCAGAATTAGGTTTGAGTTAAATTAGTTTGCATGATATTGTTTCCGATCTGTCTGTTTGCTTGTCAGTATAACATTACACAAAGTATTAACATAAGAAATGAAATCGCAAATGGGTAATTGCTATCTAATGAAAATATAAACCTATCGTTACTCATAAGACATGGGAAATGCAAATAGACTTGTGTTTTCGTTTAAACTTTGGCACACGTTTTCGTTTACACAAACGTACAATGCAAACTGTTTGCATTTGAGTTCTTTTACACCCATAAATAGAAAACGCAAATGCAGTTGCTTTTTAAAATTGTCCTCAGTAAGACTCCATCCTGCCGAATAAAAGGCAGAAGTTTATTTGCCATTGTGCATGTTGGCTCAAAAGGGATGCCTCATTGATTTTAAAAACCCCTGTCATAGTTGGATTAATCCCAAATGAAGAGGATGTTTCTATGATGTTCTGTCAGGCAAGATTACCCTTTTCTGCCACTACACGACTGCGAGTGGAGCCAACAATGCCATAATGTAAAAATAGGTGTTACCATGCAGGTTGTATGACAATGGATTCGCCTTGTGACGTGATAAGTCCAGAATTCTAATTCATCTGTTCAAAAATCGCCAAAAATACACCAAACAGCAAAGCAAAAGCGTTTTTTTAAAAGCTGCCATCATAAAGACAAATTTAATGGTCTTCACATCTGTGACACGACAGCTCCATATTTTCTTATAGTTTGCGCTGGCATTGCAGCCAGTTTCGGTACATGTGTGAAATGACATACAGCTCAATCTTTCATTTCAGTGACGTTATAGCCAAGATGAATCTGATATGTGTTAAGACGACAGTCAACTCTGGATATTGGATATGTATCTGGATTATTTTTTTTGTGCCATGGCTAACGCAGCCTATGGGACCTAAGCATCATTGATTCTAGCGTGTCTCATACTGGGCTTCAATTGATCATATTTGATGTGCTCATATGTGCATCATATGTGCAAGTCTAAATTTAATCAGTTGAATGATGAGCTCACCTGTTGATCTTAACTCAAGCAAGTGACACATGCTTGGCAAGATGTGCTTTATCAATGTTTGCAGACTAGTGTAGTAAGGTATTCGTTCACCTGTATCTTGCAAAGTAATGATACATTTGACTTTTACTGCTTTTTTTATTTGGGCATGATTTTTTATTTTGATCTGTCTAGTTTATCTTTAACATTTGCTGGTTTCAGTTTGAATGCTTCAGTTTGAACTTACCTGAATGCAAAAGAAACAGCATTCACCTGAACAGCATTCAAGTACAAAGGCTTATTGGGAGAAATTCTTTCCAGCAAATTGCAGCTCTTTGTGGAAAACTAGCGAGCATCACACTTAGTTAGCAAGGTTGTCTTTTGTCATTGTCGTCCGGCCCTCTATAAGCATGTGTGTGTTGATGTGGGTGTGTATATGGTTTAGCATGTTTGGGCCATCATGGCAACAAAGTTCCACAGATGTTGGAGTTATTTTAAAACCATATTTTAACCCTCTGGGGTCGACCAACGCGCCGGCACATTTTGAGGCATGTTTTTATGATAACGCGGAAAAGAACAGAAAATGCCCCGTCATTTTTGCTCGTACAGATACAACCAATACATCATTTGAATCTGTCAAGGGTCTATTTTCATTTTTATACACTCATAATAACAATGAAACCCTGTGCTTTTATAAAAAGAAGAAAACAGACAGGGTATGCACTCTGCCTTCGCTGTCTCCATCTCTTTTCACAGACACATAAATAAAACAACCTAAATCTCAGTGAATATGTGCCCCACAGACTAAATATATATATTCTATATATATATTTATATTCTATTTATATATATTTTAAAGCTGCAAACAAAAAATATATACATTTCTTTTGTCCTTACATTCTTCATTCATTCTCTCCTCTGTTCCCTCTCAGTCACACACCTGACTGAAAGGCTCATTATGCGGGTCTTTGTCTTCTCAGGTGTGAATCACAGCATTATTCATGATCATTCACACCTCCTCGCATACAGCCATTCTAAACAAAAAGTGTTCTCAATTAAAATCAATATACTGTTATGTGTGAACGAATGAACTAGATGATTCTCACATTATTTTGAAGAAAACACTCTAGGCTACAAGATCAAGTTCTCAAATGTCTTGTGAACAAATGTTCTGTATGTGTTTTATGGCCTTATTTCAGTGACTTTGACATTTTAGTTTTTTCAATAACCATGCATAAACTTTACTTTCTCAAAAACACAATCATGTACATACATGCAGCTCAAATATTATTGTAGCCCAGTTTGTGCTGAATACAGTATCAGACTTTAGCCATTTATGTTTGTAAGCACCTGAAAAAAGCACAAATGTCAGAGCATATTAAAACTTTTCAGCACTCCAAAACACCCTCGGACCCCAGAGAGTTAAAACCTTGTTTCAGACATGTAGCCCTATTGTAATGCCATAACTTCCCAAGACCATTTTAATTGCTGGTTCCAGTGCATTTTCAGAAAAAACATTGATAGAATTATTTGTATTAGTTACTCCCCTTTTATCCTGCTTTATCCTCAGCACCACCCACTTATCCCAATCTGGTCCGCTTCATGAGTCCATAGTGTGTGTGTGTGTGTGTGTGTGTGATGTATGGAATGACCCTTCAAGCAGCATCCCCTTTTCATACTTGCCCTTTAAGGGTGCAGAAGTGCTGTTTGGAAATCGCCCACAGAATTTAAGTGCACTGATGATGGTTACGTGAATCAATGGCCCTCAGTTCAGACTCTGCCAACGAAGGATCTTCTGAAGTTAATTTTAAGTGCTGTTGGTATTTTTGCATATCTGCCAAACTTTCAGCTGTGTTCTCCTGCTAAAATACAAAGCCAAGGTATTTTTGTTTTGTTTTCGCATTTAAGGTTGTTATTAGACCAGAAGTGTTGACACTTATAGTGTACAGTAGTTTAAAACAGTATAAGCATGTCTGAAAAATAGCAGAGAACAGGGTGGACTGTCAGGAGTTGACAATTTATGCAAACTTCCTAAACTATGGGCTTCCGCATACATGCCAAAAAAAAGGAGAGCAATGAAATAGAAGAGCAATAATTCTAACTAAAATGCATTTTCATAATGTTGTTGGACAATGTGTGCCATATGTGGAATTTTCATCCTATCAATGTGTATTTTATGTTAATAGTAAATATAAAGTAGGGTTTTGATGATATACCCATATGAAGGCCTATTGCGTTTTGAATGTACATTTGCACGCGTGTTGTTTTACAAAAAAAACTCACCTGCACATATGCAACTTCTTTCCACTTGGCTGCTTGCTCTCCAGACATGCATACGGCGTGTGCATATGCAGCAGGGAGGAAAAAAAAGAGGTTTCTAATCTCCATCTTCTGCTAAAACGCATCATCCCTCCAAGCAGATAAAGGCATGTCGCATTTATAACTTAAGACCATATGACTTCAGCAATGCAGAGGGAATCCTGGTACAGCTGTAATCATGGAATTCATAGTATAATGCAATAGTATATGCAATTTAATAAATGGTTAACTCAAAAGTAGATGTTTGTGAATATTAGTGCAAATATATTGCCATAAATATTTAAATAAAATATTCAATTTTGTGTGTAATCTATAAGGGCTTGCATAATTGCTAGCCTGAAGTCCCGGGGGTATTGCCATCCAGTTGGTCTACCAAAATGTATTTCTGCCCTGCCTGTCGAGCGATCTCATAAGGAATAATATATATTATATAAAATATATTGCAATGCTTTTGCATTCTCACAAATTTGGTCTGTATGTAACTTTTGGGCTTCGGGGAACCATTATCAATATGTGGGGTATTGAAATCGTTTGAATGCACGTTCTTTCACTTTGTGATCGCGCGAACTGTGTATCAGTGACGCTCGTCCTGTCAGCCATTACTCCCGTCATGTAACAAGTGAAATCTCCCGCAGCAAGATTAAACCTGTGATAGAGAGCGCATACGCAGTGGAGAGAATTGCGGAAATCGCTGATAGTTGTGCATCTTTTCACAGGCGCACACATGGATTTATTCAGGTATTTCAGTTCTGAAGTGGATACCGATGCACAGATGGAGAAAGCTGATGGAGATGCTATGCCCTCAACATCGAGTGGCATTTTCTTATCTGTGACTTCAGTTGATATTTTAGATTCAGAATCTGACACACACTGAATTATGTTCTGTATTGTTTTTACAAGTTCATAGAAAATTCAGTTCAGAACCAAATACTTGTATTTATGATTGAAATTTGAGTTTTTTTCGATTGTGATTTGGGTTATGAAAACATTTTTGATGTTTTGTCTCCTTTACAATATTCTACATTAAAAATAATGTCTATGTAGTAAAGGTAGATTGGTTGCTAGGTAAACTTGGCCATCGCCATGGAGTGTCGGTAAGGACACGGAAACAGGAACCCCAATTAAGTGACTATTTTACAAGTTTGCGTGGTCTAAACAAAGAAAAGGAGAAATATACACTACCAGTCAAAAGTTTGGACACACCCTGTCATTTAATGTTTTTTCTTTATTTTTATGACCATTTACATTGTAGATTCTCACTGAAGACATCAAAACTATGAATGAACACATGGAATTATGTAGTAAACAAAGTGTGAAATAACTCTAGATATGTTTCATATTTTAGATTCCTTAAAGTAGCCACCCTTTGCTTTGGTGACAGCACTGCAAACCCTTGGCCTTCTCTGAATAAGCTTCATAATGTAGTCACCTGAAATGTTCACTTCACAGGTGTGCCTTGTCAGGGTTTATTTGTGGAATTTCTTGCCTTCTTAATGGGGCTGGGACCATCAGTTGTGTTGTGCAGAAGTCAGGTTGGTACACAGCTGACAGCCCTATTTGACAACTGTTAGAATTCATATGGCAAAAATCAGCTGAGTAAAGAGAAGCGACAGTCCATTATTACTTTAAGAACTAAAGGTCAGTCAGTCTGGAAAATTGCAAAAACTTTGTTGCCCTAGTGCAGTTGCAAAAACCATCAAGCGCTATGACGAAACTGGTTCACATGAGGACTGCCCCAGGAAAGGAAGACCAAGAGTCACCTCTGCTGCTGAGGATAAGTTCATTCAAGTCACCAGCCTCAGAAATCACAAGTTAACAGCACCTCAGATTAATGCCCCACAGAGTTATAGGAGCAGAAACATCACTACATCAACTGTTCAGAGGAGACTGCGCGAATCAGGTCTTTATGGTCAAATAGCTGCTAAAAAACTACTAAGGAAAAACAAGCAGAAGAGATTTATTTGGGCCATGAAACACAAGGAATGGACATCAGACCAGTGGAAATCTGTGCTTTGGTCTGATGAGTCCAAATTTGAGATCTTTGGTTCCAGCCGCCGTGTCTTTGTGCGACGCAGAAAAGGTGAAAGGATGGTCTCTATATGCATGGTTCCCACCGTGAAGCATGGAGGAGGTGGTGTGATGTTGTGGGGGTGATTTGCTAGTGACACTGTTGGGGATTTATTCAAAATTGAAGGCGCACTGAACCAGCATCCTGCAGCGACATGCCATCCCATCCAGTTTGCATTTAGTTGGACCATCATTTATTTTTCAAGAGGACAATGACCCCAAACACACCTTCAGGCTGTGTAGGGGCTATTTGAACAAGAGGGAGAGATTTTCCAGGTGTGAGATTTTCAGAGTCACTCATCCATCTTTGGTGTGGTTGCAGAGCAGGCAAGTAATTCTTAATAAAACTTGTCCAAAACTGATCTGCCATTACTTGCGAGTGCCGCCCTCTTTTCCGACTTAACCTCTCGGAGTTTGGGTAGACCACCTGTGGTAATGTGTATGGGGTCACCGGCTCTGGATCCTCCACATCAGAGGAGACCCCAGTGGTTTTGCATTGAGTATGGCCTCAACCTCTACAAGAAGTGTTCTGAAGACTTCCTCTGTTAGAATTTTTGTGATCCTACAATGGTATGTAGGGCACTTTTAACACATACATAGCGCCAACAGTGACCTTTAGTAAGTTCTTGTATCTCAGATACTCTGCTTCCTACGAAAACTTTAAATCTGCAGGATTCTGTTTCTGCCAGTTAAGTACTGTTGTTGAGTCACTCCACAAGAATGTGTTCTTAATATCCAATGAGAGTTTATTATGAAGTAGCCTGGCTAACTGTGCTCCAGTGAGAGTGGCGCAGAGTTCCAGCCTAGGTATTGATTGTTGTCTTTTCGGAGCTACTCTAGATCTGGCATGGATGAATGCCAACTCAACCTGTCCTTTAAAATCAGTACGAAGGTATGCTACTGACCCGCAGACAGCCTCGGAGGCATCACAGAAGATGTGGAGTTCTCGTTCCGCCTCTGGAACATCTAGTGCAGCTGATACATAACGCCGAGACATGGTGATCAATGGTAGGTACTCCAGTTCTGCTTCCCATTTTTGCCAGGCCATGAGCTGTTCAGAAGGGATAAGGGGGTCATCCCATTCTCGTTCCTTTACCCATAACTGCCGCATTAGCACTTTAGCCCTAGTGGTGAAGGGGATTATATAGCCCCAAGGGTCGTACTGGCTGGCGAGGACTCGGTAGATGTTTCTCATTGTGACCTCAGGATAGGATGGCAAGCGATGGCGGTAATGGGGTGTGTCTGGTATGCAATGCCAGCTTAATCCCAGGGTCATTTCTTGTGGATCTAATTGACTGAGAAATCTGCAATTCTGTGTTCTCTGATCTGGCTTCTTTTGGGAGATGGTTAACCACTGAGGCCTGGTTGCTCGCCTTTTGGCGGATTTCAAACCTGCCTGACACCAGCAGGAACCTTAATCCATTGATCACCTTACAGGCTTCAACTGGAGATGCAGTGCTCTGTAAACAATTGTCAACATAAAAGCACTGTTCAACTGACTGTCACATTTTATCATCCTGCTGGCAATAGGTGAAAACGTGTCATTGTACTGCAAATGTCGCACAACAGTGACTACAGGTTGTGCCGAATTGGAGGACCTGCCACTCGTAAATATGTGGTGGGTTTTCAGGCTTTAGGTCCCACCACAACTGCAGGAGGGGTTTATCTTTGGGAAGCAGCTGGAGCTGGTGGAACATCCCTTTGTCTCCTCTGATGGCGACTTGATGTTTTCTGAAGCGAATTAACACTCCAAGAAGAGAGGGGCCCAATACAGGTCCAGGTAACAGCTGCTTGTTTAGATTTTCCTTCTTGTAGGTGTATGAGCAATTGAACACCGTGTTTCCCATTGTGGGTTACATTATGGTGGGGCAGATACCAGGATTCTGTAGACCGAGCTGCTTCTTGAGTTATTTTAGTAGCGTAACCAGCGCTCTCCAGTTTCTGAATTTCTTCCTGGTACTTGCTAGCTAAAGGTGGGTCCTTGGCTAGCCGGCGTTCGATGTTACGGAGGTACACATCACCGCTTTACTCATGGGTTTCACTCTCAGAAGTGGGGTGGTGTATTGGTCAACTCCGTCTACTTTCACCCGCACTGTCTGTGTCTGTAGCATATTCAGCGCTTCTTGGTCTTCTTGTGACCTTACTATCATCTTTTCATTGCGATAAGGCAGAATATCTAACTGCAGTAACTGTTCAACTTGGCGGTACAGCTCTGCAGATGGTGAGAAAGTATATGTAAACAGACGCTGCAAAACTGGGAGTTGATCTTGGAGATGTTTGAAGGGCCCCCGGATGGACCCACTTGCACTGGTTCAATTAGGGTGATGAGCTCAGTGTGATCTGAACCAATAAGCAGTAGGGGACAAGCTTTGACTAGAGGTGGTATGGGTATTCTTTTGAGGTGTCTGTACTTTTTCTGCAGGATACTTACTGATTAGGTATACTCTGCCAGTCCAAATTGGTCTGCAGTAAAGGCTTCCTAATACTGAACCTTTGCTTGGGGTGGATATTCTGAAAGTTACAAAAGTGCCATGCAATGTCTTGATGCACTGTCCGTAAATTCAGTTGTTCTGGCCTGCCCTTCATACTAAGGTGTTGTGCAGCTGTGGCGAGCAGAATAGTGCACTCTGAGCCATCATCAAGTACAGCAGGGTATCCAAAACTTCATGCTGGTAATGAATGATAACCTTAACAACTTTCAGGAACACTTTCACGCCGCAGCAGGGTTGGTTTAGATAGTCTCTGTGGTCGAGTTGTATAGGCTACTGTTTTCACTGGTGACCTCACCCTTTGTTTGATTGATGTTGTGGAGCACTGAGAGGTGCTTAGCCTGGCAAAGGTGGCAACGCGTCTTTAGGTCACAGTCTTTGGCCATATGGGATCGTGCACATTTCCAGCAGCGTTTATTGTTACTTTGATCCAACAAACCATTTGCTCCTTGGTTAATGCTGTAAATGTGGTACACTGACTGAGGTAATGTTCTGCGTTGCAATATGGGCAGATAACATTAGGCTTGGTCGATACTTTGAGGTGAACTGGCCGGGACTTAGTTGTTGATTCTACGCCCTGCTTCTGCTCTATCCCATGCATTATGGTGGTTTGTTTGCCTTGTTCCCGAATTGCTACTCTTTGATCTTGTTTTGTGGCTCTTATCTCATCAGTCGGATCAAACTCCATACCAGTTAGTTTCCAGCTGCAGCCAATCTGCAAACTCAAGAAGGGAGAACTTAGTCTTATCTGGGTTTCTTTTGAGGTGATGCCTCCTAAATTGAGTTTGTTGTGAACGAGGAAGGCACCTCAACAGGCGTTTCACAATTGACCCGCAGTGCAGTTCTTCAATACCATCCCCCTTAACGGCTTTGAGCATGCCAACTATGGCTTGAATTTTGAGGGAAAATTCATCAAATGCCCGCTCATCACCAGCATATATTGGTGGTAGGATCTCCAAAGCCTCTATTTCCCTCAGCACAAACTGGTAGGGCCGACCATATCTTCTGTCGAGGGCTTGCAAAGCATTAGTGTACGGCGTAACTGACGCTGCATGTGCTAACACCAGTCTGTGAGCATTAGGCACCTTCACATGCTTCAGGAGGATAGACTACTTATAATGCTCTGGTATGTGAGGGTGAAGCAAATTGTCCAAAGTGATTCTGAGTTCCACATACTGGGCTCTGTCCTCCTTAATGAAGTCTGGAAAAGTGGGACCTTCTACTGTTGGAAGCCAGTATGAAGAGATATGGGGGGTGTAAGACACAGCATTAACCCTAGGCTGGGATGTTGTAGCTGGGTGCAAAGTTTGTGGCATTGGCTCAGTCTCTGAGGCAAACTGACGGTTTGTCAGATAACCTTCTGGGGGTGTTACATGATAAAAAGGGAGCTGAGTGGTTTGACTCATTCTCTGTTCGGGTGGTGGAGGCAACTGTTTTATCCAGGGCTCTGCTTTGTCACACGGTTGGGTTCTGGCTGGGTCTGACTTGGTGCTGCAGCATGGTAAAACATACTGGTGTGATGGGAGGGTGCTCTGTCTGCTCACAGGAGGTGGCGACTGAAAAGGAGTGTCTCTAATTTGGGTTTTTCTCAGAGCCTGGGAGAACTCCTCAACGAATGGGGGTGGAGGTTTGGCAGGCTGTGGCCAGAGAGGAGGATTTGAGCTAACATCACGAGGGCCTTCTTCAGATTTCAGCTGTCCCTTCTCCATTGATTGCAGGATCTGGGTCTGAGGCGTCTGATGCCATGATGATGCCCGTGAGGAGTGGGTAGATACTTGAGGAGTACTGTGCAACAGGACTTTCTCCAAGAGCTCTGTTTGGCGTCTAGCAGCCTTGCTTTGCTGCTTTGTAATTTCTATTATTTGCAGCATAAATTCTTCTTATGAACCAGCTGTTCCGAAGGGTTGGTAAGAGGAGATGGGAGTTGCTCCACTGCCTTCTTTTTAGGTCTTACAACCTGCCTAAATGGGTTTCCAGCATAATCAACCTCATAATCATCCAAGTAGGCAGGTCTCTGTAATGCTCTGCATGGACGTTGGAATGAGGTAGGGGTGGACTTTGGGGTTGCCATGGTAATGGCCCTATCCAGCTCGAAGGACCAATTTTGTAGTAAAGGTAAACTGGTTGTTAGGTAAACTTTGCCGTCGCCATAGAGTGTCTGTAAGGACACGAAGACAGGAACCCCAATTAAGTGACTATTTTACAAGTTTGCATGGTCTAAACAAAAAAAAGGGAAATATACATAAATTGAGGGAGTTTAGAATAAACAAGATGACCTTGATGAATTTAAACATCTGGACACAACATTGTAATGCAATATACCTATATACTGTGCTTCATTAAACTTGTGAGCTCACGAAAATGAATAAACGTACATAAACATAAGTAGATATACATTAAGTGTCTGACAGATTAATCACACTTCTGAACTAACTGCAATGTTAAATTAAACAGAAATGTATCGCAATCGAGTTAACAGCGCTGAGGTCTAAACAGACCTGATTTAAATCTCTGGTTTTAACATTTATCCGTGCAAAGGCCGCAGCCTTCTGCGTATCTCGTCATGTACACAAGACAATACGGAATCTAATATTCTCTCGCGATACCGTATGATGAGAATGAATAAATGTGTCCAGCAGGGGGTGCAACTGATCTTCCTTTTCTACAATCTGCATTAAAAATTTTAATTTTTTTGGGCTACCAAAATCTGATGGCTATCAGGGATTTTGAAATTTTGCAAGCCCTGTATGTATACACACACATACCTATACGTTTATAAAATATATAAATGTAATTGAATGTGTTTCTCTTACTAGTTAACTAGTTATTTAGTCTATACTTTCGTTTTTAATTTAGTGATTTTAACTATTTTTGCATTGGTTACGTTGACCATATTTGTTCAGTATATATTTGATGTTCAGTTTGGTAAATGTTTGTAGGACAAGATAAAGTAGAATGAGAAATACCTTTTATAACATCATATAAATGTGCCGTATCCAAGAAAATTGTTGTGTAGCGTATATTGCCATTAAGCCCAAAACGTAGGAAATATTTTGTCTGTATTGCCGAGCCCTAAAACAAACTGACTTTGGGGGTTTAAAAATTATTTATTAATTAATAAAACTGTTTTTAAAAATAGATCCGAATAACAATGTAAAATTGATTTATAACAAGTTGAGAGAATGAAATCAAATGAAATTTGGTACAATAATCATTTTACCTTGATTGTTTTTGTAATCGTTAAAAGCCATAATTGAAATTAAAAAATAACTATTAACTGCACAGTTCTTAGTTACTGAGCAGCACTAGTCATCCATTGAGTACCTGAGAGTAATTGTAAATTGTAGGGATGCACAATATATCGGCCACCATTTTGGTATCAGCCCTTTAAGAAAATTTTTATATCTTGTATATCTTAAAGCTGAAATCCGAGACACTTTAGATGTGTACTGTTTGCCATAATTGTTTTGAAATGCTTGAAATATGATTGAAATCACCTTGAAAAGGCCACATAAAATTATAATGTGACCGTTACTGTAAATAATGGTGTGGAATTTTTGTGCACCATGTGTGTGTTCAGCGAGTCCACAATAGTGCTACACCTCCATGACAGTTAAGTTCGCTTGTGCATTTGCAGCCTTTTGTGCAATTGTATGTTGTAATAGTGTTTGTTTGATGTATATTTATTTCCTACAGAATGCGTTTGGTTAATAGAGCGCTTCAGTTTGCCGGTGATCATCTTTAGCTCAGCGCATGCAGCTCAAACAGCAGCGTACAACATTAACTGTTATTGGGATTGGGAATGTCGTGTATAACATTTTAATGAGAATATTATAATAAAACGTGAATTATTTGGGTTTAGTTGCTGTGTTTCAGTGCGTTATGGGAAGAGCACATCCACAACAGGAGTTAACGTTACACATTCGGACGCAATAGAGAAGTTGTTTAGAAGTTGTAATATTGTGCTTGTTGTATTAACATCTGATTCAACTCCTAGGATGCATTTCCTTGAGTTAAATAACCTGCCAGCAAAACACTTCAGTTTACTTCAGTTCATTTAGCTCCTCTTCGGCGCACAAAGCTTGAACGGCTATGCACAAAATTAATAACTAGGATTGGGACTGTCATACACAACATAAACACATCTGACTAGTGCATACCTTAGTTCAAGATGATTGAATGAACGAGACATTTATGTAACTTCTGCATTTCCATCTTTTTGTGCATATGTAAGTTGTAATATGTTTGTTCTATAAATATAATTCTCTCATAGCCTGATTAAGCCACGGTAAGCGCTGCAGTTTACCGGTGTTCATTCAGTTATTCAGCTGCAGCGCGCACGCCCCAAACAGCAATGCTGCTATTTAAACCAGTGGTATGAATTTACTTTTTAAAAATCATTGCATTATTAATAACCACCACCTTTATTTTTCTTATCAACAATATGGCTTAGTAATTCATCTCATTCATTATTTCCTGTGCAGAGGCTATTTTGCTTTATTGATCCATGGTGCATTGCATTTTGATTCTTTATGACTTTGCATTATCTGTGCATTATTTTATTAATCTGTAAGACTTTAATAATTTTACTTTCCCATTACTAAATTTTTAAAACCTGTTAAAACTAGACTGCTTATGTTGAAGTGTTTGGGATGTTGCTTTTAACGAGACCTTTTTGTAATCAGGTTTTTTAAAAAGTATATAGAAATTTGGAGATTTATCGGCCAACATATGTTATCGGCTTTCAAAAATAAGTATTGTTATATCAGTTATAAATTTTCATATCTGTGCATCCCTAGTAAATATGGTTATGGTTAGTAAATAAGTAGGCCTTAAAGACAAATGATGACCTGCTAAATGCCACTGTATTGGAAAGACCAAGACAATCTTTCAAATTTATTTTGTGTTCGGCTGTATAAAAGTCTTGGATTTTAAGTGACATGAGAGCAAGTAAAATGACTTGGGTCTCAAACCAGTTCCTTTAATTTTCTGACTAAATTAAATTTACTTTACAGAATAGTTTGTCCTTATTGTTAATCTTTCAAGTGTCTCTGTGTAAGAGAGGAACATTTAGCTGTTGTACGTTTATTCTGCTTCGCATTGGGGTCCTGATCGACCTGTTAGGGTTTGATTTAAAAACAGTCTAAACTGTAGACTTTATAACTGCTGTAAGGATTCCCCCATGACTGATCTTTTTCTAATAATTCAATATTGAGAAATATCAGACTTCCAAGTATTTGAGAGAGCTCTTTAATAACATGGTATATATTCTTCTGATTTTTAGGTCCATAGTCTTTGTAACTAGAGGATTAATATGATGCAGTCACGACCAAAGCTGGTTCGTAACCTACTGTGGAATGATGTCTTCTTGGACTAACAGCTACTGGCGTGGATGCAGCATTTCACATGTTTGAAAACAGGCTGTGCAGCCAAAAAATATTGTGTAGTGTGTAGTATTCGGGAGACCATCACTTGTGACTCCGTTATGTTTAGAATATAATGGCTGGCTTAAGGTTACTGATATAACTGATAACTTTATCTTTTGTAAGTGGATTTAGTTTTAAAAATTCTTGTAGTTAAATTTATTTTGAACTTTCAAGACCTTTTTTACTTTTGTAATTTTACAGTAAACCCATTTTGTTTAGATTTTGGGCATGCTTACAGGTCTTGAAAGACATTTTAGGATAGGGTTGTGTATTTATTGGTATACTCATCTGGTCAACAAAGATACAATTTAGTTTGTTGCTCTGAATTTTGTCAATGAGAGCGTTACTATTCATATTTTCAAATGTAATGTAACTGCTTTAATGAAGTATCATATTATTGTAATGATATTTTTGGAGAAAATTTTATAACTGTTGTAATACAAGCTACTTTAGTAAAACAATGGATTGAACTTTTGTAGCACACAAACCATGGTTTCAAAAACAAGGGATGCACTGATCATAAATTTTCATGGCAGACAAAGATGATTTTGCATGCAAATGGGTTAATTTAGATACCGATATTTTTTTTCTTTAAGAGTTAAATAATTTACAATTCTCCCCAAATTTTCTATAAATGATTTGTCGCAAAACGAAGAGGACTGTTTGAGCCTTGCTTCTCTGAGTATGCGTATATAGCTGCCGGTGTGTTTTTGTGCGTGCCCTTGAGCAGTGTGTAGTTACTGCCATTTTTTCCATTTCAACCTTCTGCAATGAGTTAATCACTCGCATATGTATGTGACCACATTTCATGCTAAGTGACCATGTCCAATTTTACTCGCCTGTGAGTAACTACATTTACATGGATCAGTAATCCAATTATTGACCTTTTTCTGAATAAAACAATATTCAGATTAAGGCATTTACATAAAATTTTTTTTATTTTAATATTTTCTTTGTGTTCCTATTTTGTGTTAGGACCGATTATTGGCACATGTAATTGCGTTCTGACATTCCCTTCAGAATTTCACATCAACATGCAGTTCATCTTCGCTATGGTAATATACAGTTTTGGGTGTTTTTGTTTTTAATTTTACCAGTGCAATTGTCAAGCTGTATGTCCCGCAGCAGACCTCCGTATTTATTTATTTCGCAATATTTCTTGTTTGTTGACAGTTGACCACTCACTGCTGTTTGTCTGTCTTGTTACAAAATGCAATGAAAACTCCCACATAATGTTAATACAGTTAAGCTGTGTACATGTTTATAATGCACTTCGATAATAAAATTAAAATAATGCTTCAGGTATGACTTTAGTTAGGTTAAGGTAATCAAAAATCACTGTTTCTTCAGAGTATTCTCCTAATTAGGTAAATATCTGAATATTGTTGCCCAAGTCATTGATGCAAAGATGGTTTCACCAGAGATGGTAAATGCTGAAAGAATATGGCTTCAAAAGCTGACTGTGTGTTAAAGTGTGCTGTCATTAGAAGCAGCTGCACATCCACAATGGTAGTTATACTTTCTGGCTAGTATGTGATTTAGTTTTGTACAGATACATGCAAATGTAATATTACATTTGTTGTGCATGTAGGATGTCTAATCTCATATTGAATGCATGATTCAGAAAGCGCTTCAGTTTACCATTGTTCGTTTACTCTCCAGTTTCACCTTACATAGCTCCTTTTAGTTTTTTCAAAAACACGAATACCTTATTAACAATTTAGTGGTGTTATTTTTCTATTTTGTTAACATGCATTTTGCGTAGTTGTATTTTAATTAATCGCCATGATGCACATACCCTGCACCTGCTCTTGTCCCTGTTGAGTGCTTGTTTCTCAGACCTATCAATTAATCAAAATAAAGAGATTGACTAAAATGCCCATCTCAATCTATATATTTTTTTTTGCTTATGTTCTGTGCTCGTGTACAGAGAATTTGTGAATGTATCTTTTGATTCCTGCTGGCTAACTGCGATCCATGATTAGTTTCTCATATCACAAAGCGTTTAACTTTCTGAATCTTTGCAACAGTTAATATTGTTTTTCCCTTAATTACTGTTACTATCTACAGCTGCTCTGGCATGGTCACAGTGACAGATAATTGTACAGTTTGCTCAAAGTGGAAACTGCTAATATGGAGTCCGTAAGCAATTGTTGTTGGAGCCTAAGCAATGTGATGTCACATTACGCAGAAAATTAAAATGTTTGTTCTATGAGACTGTTGAGGTTTAATAGGAGTCATATAAAGTGTTGTGTACACTGCAGACGCATTGTTCAAACACCATGCAAGAGTGAGTTTGGCATAAGTCGCCTTTAAAGCTTTGTCTTGTGGTAGTATGTCTGAAAATGATTGTCTCATTCTTTTTTCTGACTGGATACGCGTTTCTATGTATAGCGAAAGTGTGGTTGAGGTATCTGGTGCTCACACTGAGTGTTTATAATGCCCTGGACATTTAATGTACATTTTAGGGCTGTTGCGGTGACTGCAATACTGTAATACTGCGCTACTGATGAGCCAACGGCAGATACTGGCAAGCACCCAAGATGTTCACATTTTTTTCCTTTTACATGAGGCACTTACAGTTAAGTTCTGTACTTATTTAAATATAGCACCATCTTCTGTATTGCAGTGAAAACCTATAAAGTCAGAAATTTCTGTGATTGGCAGGGAAGTGTTGTCTCCTGATAGAAAAATGTCAATGGTCCAAGTTTAAAATTTGCGATAGTGCCCTGAACGTGTCAATGTTTTAAATGGTTGCTACATATGTTCAGTATTAATTTTTTTTTCCAAGGTTAGGGGACAAGATCTTTAATATACAGTGCCTTGCAAAATTATTCATACCCCTTGAACTGTTTCACATTACAACCACAAACTTGTGAAGTGGAACAAAACGCATAATTGTGAAGTGGAACAAAAATGAAATTAAGCAAATAAAAATCTGAAAAGTGTGATGTGCATTTCATGTGTATTCAGCACCCCTGCGTCAATACTTTGCGAAAGGTAGAGCCACCTATCGCTGCAATTACAGCTGCAAGTCTTTTGGGGTATGTCTCTACCAGCTTTGCACATCTACAGACTAATATTTTTGCCCATTGTTCTTTACAAAATAGCTCAAGCTCAGCCAGATTGGATGGGGAGCGTCCGTGAACAGCAATTTTCAAGTCTTGCCACAGATGCTCAATGGGATTTATGTCTGGATTGTGACTGGGCCATTAACACATGAATATTCTTTGATCCAAACCATTCCATTGTAGCTCTGGCTGTATGTTTAGGGTTATTGTCTTGCTGGAAGGTGAATCTCCTTCCCAGTCTCGCCTTCAGCAGGTTTTCTTCCAGGATTGCCCTGTAATTAGCTCCATCCATATTCCCATTAACTCTGACCATCTTCATTGTCACTGCTGAAGCAAAGCATCCCCACAGCATGATGCTGCCACCTCACCATGTTTCACAGTGTGTGTTCAGGGTGATGAGCAGTGTTACTTTTCTGCCACACAACGCTTTGCATTTAGGCCAAAAACTTTGGTCACATCTGACCAGAGCACCTTCTTCCACATGTTTGCTGTGTCTCCTACATGGCTTGTGGCAAACTGCAAACGGGACTTCTTATGTCTTTCTTTCAACAATGGCTTTCTTCTTGCCACTCTACCATAAAGACCAGATTTGTGGAGTACATGACTTATAGTTGTCCTGTGGACACATTCTCCCATCTGGATTGTTTAGCGCTTGCTCGGTCTGTCAGTTTAGGTGGACGGCCATGTCTTGGTAGGTTTGCAGTTGTGGCAAACTTGTTCCATTTTTGGATGATGGATTGAACAGTGCTCCTTGATGTTCAAAGCTTGGGATATATTTTTTTTATAACCTAACCCTGCTCTAAGCTTCTCCACAACTTTATCCGTGACATGTTTGGTGAGTTCGTTGGTCTTCATAATGCTGTTTGTTCATTAGTCTTCTCTAACAAACCACTGAGGACTTTACAGAACAGGTGTATTTATACTGAGACTAAATTACACACAGGTAGACTCTTAACTAGTTAGGTGACTTCTGAAGGCAATTGATTGCACTGGATTTTATTTAGGGGTATCAGAGTACAGGGGGCTGAATACAAATGCACACCACACTTTTCAGATTTTTACTTGTTTAAAATTTTGAAAACCGTTTTCAGCAGGAGTAAGTCATACACCTTACGATGACATGAGGACAAGTAAATTATAATGGTTTTAATTTTTGGGTGAATAATTCCTTTAACACTCTGGCTTTAAAAAAATCATTCATTAATGATTACTGTTTTTTAAATGACCTTTTTTTTAAAAAACATTTTTCTTTCTTTCAATAAATGTTTGGTCAATGGTACAACAGCATTTTAGTGGCTTGTAAATAAATAGAATAAAGTTAGGGTAAGAGAATTAAGTTATTGTATGAAAGTTAAGAATTCACTTGTGTGTGTGTATCATTGTGAC
This sequence comes from Botia almorhae, assembly GCA_036877575.1. Classification (NCBI taxonomy): domain Eukaryota; kingdom Metazoa; phylum Chordata; class Actinopteri; order Cypriniformes; family Botiidae; genus Botia; species Botia almorhae. The sequence goes on from JAZGTJ010005009.1 coordinate 22,038, forward strand.
TTTCTACTGGAGAGACTAAGGGTGTTTTCACACATTTAAATCGATAACGTTGTTCCGAAACCTGGTTAAGTCGCTACAATGTTGCAATATTATCTTGGTTCGGTTCACATTCACAAGGCAATATTTCCAGACGGACCAAACTTGATTAATACAAGTCAGAGTGCATCTGTTTATTCTCTCGTATTCCGCTCAAAGTTGTCATCCATCCGTCAGGATGCACAGACAGCACCTTTGTGGGATTATTGCGGCTTTTTTAGTAGCTGCCGTTATGTTAATTCATTATTTTAAGCAGGAATCAAAACTTAGGTGGGTCGACATTCTTACCATGCATCTATTGCGGAGAAGAGCAATTAGAGAACATTTTAGGAAAAGACATGCTTTGGTTTTGAATGGCGTTGACGTGCTTAACAGAAGTAGTCACCAAACAGCTGTCAGGGATGTTCATGGTTAATAAAACAATAAGACCCAAGGGAAAAAATGGTTTAATGGTGGTTTATTAATAACAAATAATAAATCAAGCAATGTATTTCTTCAGAAATGATTCAGCATACTAGCTGCCAAGCAACACAACGACGCACGCTACTTGGTACTGATATAATAATTTCAAAGGTATATTATTTGCTTTCCTAAATTGCAGCGTGTCGATTATTTAAATGTTAAGTAAACGTAATTTCTCAAAATATTTTTATGGGTATCATTGTGGAAAATGTGCATTCATGCATGCTGCTATTATATAAAGAAATATGGTTCGCTGGTCCGTTGTCGGATTGCTTTCACACTTACTGCGAACCGCTCCAGAGTTCGTTTGCAATCGGGAAGAGACCACCTCGGTCAGGTGGTCTCGAAGCGATTGTTTTGGTGTGGATCCATTGCGATTGCCGTGCTCACATATGCCTAAACGAACCGAACCAAGGGGAAAAACGCACCAGGTTCCGAAACAAACGCTCGGGTGTGAAAACACCTAAACATTTTCTCATGAATGGTAATGTTTTTTTCTGTGTCTAATTTTTTTCTTGGGCATCAACACCACTCAAAGCTTTTTGAGAGTATCATTCCTGATAAAATATTCAGAGTCAAAGTTCTGCTATTAGTACCAAATTAATTTTGAAAAGTTATGATGCTAGTCTTTTTACATCATCTGTCGTACCAGGTTTCATCTCTGTTTGGTAACTGCACACTGTCTGTAAATGTGATCAAAATGAGTGTGGTATGTGCTTATTTGAATCTTTTCAGCAATATTTACTTGAGACGATGGTGCTCAAACATTTCAGTTGAGGTACCACATTTTATAAAATTGGGCGTTCCAGGTACCACATGCTTGCCTCCATAGAAAACCATATGGCATAATTGAGTGTATTTTGTATTACTTGTTTTTTGAAATATTACTCAATTTAAATCATCACTCTGCATTTGTTAGTTACAATCCAATGTAGGGCTGCATGATTTGGAGAAAAAAAAGAAATTGCGATTATTCTGAACAAAACTGTAATTTAATGCGGTTTACTGTTGTTTAAAAAAATAGCTACTGGTTTGGTGTGGTGGTTTTAACAGCATCAGACACCAAGCATAATCACAAACCATTTCAACACTGGACTACTGTTTATTTAAACCACTTAAACACTGTAGTTGCAATTTGTCATGTTGCAAACATCTGTCATGACAAATTAAGAAAATAACTACGATATCTTGAATAAAGTTAAATTAAAGTATAAAATGAACTTCAATTTGCTTCTGCAGACACATTGTTGCAGAGTTGAACTGCTGCTTGTGCTCATCTTTTCCAAATGGCGTTCTTAGCTCATTCAATCAACATGTGCAGTGTTAAAATTCTCCCTACTGGTTAAACTCTGCATCAAATGTAAAATGAGCAGAAAGCAAACGGTCAAAAACTGTGAATGCTTGTTACCATATTTTATAGTCCTTAATTGAAATAGCAGCTCTTGCCATTTGATAATCACATTTTCAAAACGGTGTTTAAAAAATTAATCGTGCAGGCCTAATCCAGTGTACAAACTATTGTACAAAACTATTAAAATTGCACAGTTGTATATTTATGAAAGGGGTTCTGTTATGCCTGTTTTGAAGTATTAATTTTGTTTTTGGTCTTGCTGCCCCCAACAGTTGACTAAACATTAAACAATTTTAATTAGTCTTGGGTGCAGGAAAAAGACTGCAAGGTCAAGCAGTCTATGGCTGCGTTAACACTTGGCAGTTAACATGCGACCTGTTGCGGATGTTACATGCGGATGTTGTCCATGTACACATTGAACAGACAAGTGTAAACGTGTTTCTGATTGAAATGTTATCCGATCAGCGTGTCCTGTTCCAAAGGTAGTTGAGGACGCATTGTGATCGGATCTGTGTAATGTAAACGCAATCCAGCCACTGTGTCTGCATTCATAGGTCGACATCATGCAAAACAGCCAACCCCCCCCCATTCGCGGGCACAGTACACCGCAATTATGGTGATAAGTTTGCCTGTGCACCCGAAAGTTGCAGAACCACTTATTCCTCGTAAATAGTGCACATTTTTCCCACCACAGCTGGCAGCTTTCTCTGATCCACGTTTCTTTTTACCGTTTCCACAACGTAATCTCCACCTTATTAATAACTGCAGCAGCCTCATTCTGCGGGATTTGTAAAATGTCCCACAACTGAAAATGTTTTTCAATATAATGTGAAAAGCCACATTAAACATTTAAAAAATTTACATTATGATTCATGACACTTAAGTTCTTTACTAAAATTTCTACAGAAAAGCAGAAGAGCCCAGAATATGAACGCTAAATGGCATGTGAAGTGTTTCAGTACATCTGGCGATTGTCATTTTGTCTGCGCTTAAGTGCTTAATATACATTTCAAAAGCTCATTATTATGGTTTAATACTTCAATGTAGAACCGTGTTAGCAATGCTACATTTTCATTCCTAAAACTCAAACCATTATCTGATGGGCAACTACTATTCGACTGGAAAATCTTTGGTTGTGGACAGCCATATTTTTTGGGGCATTTTAAAATGCCCTGAATTTTGGTTCTATGAACCCCCTTCTGAAATACAGAATGTGCTTTGATTGGTTAGCTTTTTATCAGCATGGCAGCACACTACTGCAGCAGCTATCCTTCATCTCTAAAGCAGCTTCATTGGAGGATGGGGTTTAGTGTAATGTAAAACATTTGAAATTTAATTTAAAGTGAATTTACATACCAGGGTATGCATACTACAGTTTGAGAACCACTGACTTAAGACATAGACATAGTTTCAACAGAATAATTAGAGGCACACTTATTTAAAAGTTATGCTGTGATCAGTAGCATGTTGCTTGTTTTTGAAATCCATGTTAAGAACTGAAGACTCGCTAGGATTGGTGTTGTTGACAGCCCATGATGCCCAAAATGCTGTGTAATGAGCTGGCTTGTTTTGAAAGGCAGCTGCAGTGTGCATGTGTGATTGACACCGTGCTCTTGTTTGCAGACGTCCTCAGCTGTCATGGCAGTCAGACTGTGTGATGTGGCTTCTCTTCTGAGAAGTGGATCGTGGGCAGCTGAGCCGTGGACTGGGGTTTGTGGGATTTCTTTCTTTTATACTTGTGTGCAGTGCAGTGTGTACAGTTGACTGTTGTTAATTTGACTAAAGTTTTCCCTTTTGTTTGTCTTTTGGCACTAACTAAATAAGGACACAAAATTGGGCTTAGTGTGTAAATGTAACCATGCTCAACCTTCATGAAACCACCTCAGAAGGCCAAATGAAATGTTACGGTTTGTGATTAGGGTTTGCAAAATTTAAAAATCCCTGGTAGCACTTCGGGCAGGCACTCTTCAGATTTTGGTAGCCCGAAATTAGTTTAGGTAGCCCGAAATTAATTTAGGTAGCCCAAATAAAAAAGACATTATTTGTGATGTAAAATATTGTAAAGGAAACAAAACATCAATTTTTCAATTGATTTTCAAAACACAATCAAATTCCAATCATCAATACAAATATTTGGCTCCAACTGAACTGAAATTTCTAAACTTGTAAAAACAATACAGAACATAATTCAGTGTGTGTCAGATTCTAAATCTGAAATATTAATTGAAGTCACAGATAAGAAAATGCCACTCGACGTTGAGGGCATGGCATCTCCATCAGCTTTCTCCGTCTGTGCATCGGTCTCCACTTAAGAACTGAAATACCGGCATAAATCTATGTGCATCTGTGCACACACGCACACACAACTATCAGCAATTTCCGCAATTCTCTCCACTGCGCATGCGCTCCATCACATTTATTCTTGCTGCGGGACAGTAATGACTGACAGGACGAGCGTCACGGATACATACTTTGCCCGATCGCGAATTAAAACAGCTAAAAGCAAGCGTGCATTCAAACGCGATTTCAATACCTCACATATTGATAGTGGCTGCCCGATGCCCGAAAATTACATACAATATAATTACCCGACCAAATTTGTAAGAAAATGCAATGTTTTTCCTCCTTAAAAGATAGCCCGGCCGACAGGGCTGCAATACATTTTAGTAGCCCGACTAGATGACACACTAGTCCTGGGACATTTTTGCACATTTTGGACCTTTTGCGAGCCCTGGTGATGCATACAACCCTGCAGTCAAAGTACATGTCCCCCAACACATGGTTTGTAAATAAAGGTGTGTATTATATGCACATTTATAATGTCCTCAGTAAAATGTTTAAGTAAATACAAATTGCTATAATAATTTGTAGAAATGCACTGATCAACTGGCCAGGGACCGAGCGTTCAGTCTTGAAGTCTTTACGATTCTGTGTCAGTCCTTTGCATCTATAAACCCTGGGAAAACGCCAGCTGCATCGCCTCCTTTCTAAAGTGCTTGGGAGGTTGGGCTCCTATGGCATCTGCCATTGATCAACTATGATCCACACTTTCCATAATGAGGATGAAGTTCAAGTATAAATGGAGTTCCAGCATCCAATGTCCCTTGCAGTTGCTCTGCCACTAAATTTATGCTAAGCTGTTCCTCCATCTTTGAGTATTGTTACAGAAAGGGTGAAGCAGATTGGTTTGCTTGTGTAACCTGCCATATGCCTGCGGTATTCTGAAAAGTTTCATCTCGCTGCTGTGGACATTTAAAATGACATACTTGAGCATGCAAAACGAGCAATACAGAAATGGCACCTTAAAAACACCCTCACCCAGCTGAAAATGCCAGGTTTGAAGAAGCTCTAAAAATAATATCTAAAGCTACTGTCTTATTATTTGGAAGTGTTGTACATTTGTTTCATTCGGTGGTTTGTTATCTTTGAACTTTGAGACGATTCATGTAAAAAATGCTTTGAAGAAAAGTAGATTTTTGTTTGTATATGCTATCAATTATAGTTCTTAGTAAATTGGAAGTATTGGCAGGTAACGCAAAAAATTAAATTTGAAAAGTTAAAAACAAAAAGAATCGATCTGACTTCTGCCAACATTAAAAGCATTTTAAATGATTGTAACGTCTTCCCTCTATAGAGGTTTTTTTTCATAGTTTTTTAATATCTAAATGTTAATATCACCACCTCCATTATGGACATCACCGCCTATATGGAATTTCCCTATTTTTTCAAGGGATAGTTCTGAAAATTTGTTTACTTACCCTCAGCCATCCAAGGTGCAGGTGACACTTTTTTTTAGTAGAACAGTAAACATTTTTAAATGAAACCGCTCTTCTTGGTAATAGACTTAAAATAAAAAGTTAACAGTGTAATATTTTTATATTTGACATGCATGTGAACGTGAATAAATCATGGATAACTGGTGCAGTAACTTATAATAGTTTTATAATGGATTTCTTTTGGCTAATATGCAGTTATAGTCACCTGTTTCCTGTAATCAGTGGGTGGGTGGGTGTGCGTGTATTTGGTCCTTTATGCAGATGTTTTGGTTAAAATTCTATGAGTGCACAGAAAATCCATGTTGACAGTGTCGTTAAGCCAGCAGTAAGGGTTTCTGTTTTGAGCAGTCAGGTTGGATTTGGCATGTCAGATTAACAATTGATCGGTTAAATGAGTTTTAATGATGTTCAGAAGTTGATGTTTAGCACTACAGGGTCTTATATCAGGCACCTACACTCATTGATTTGCTTAATTGTGTTTCAGCCCTCACTTCTGTGTTTGTGTGTAGCAGGTGTTCACTGCCATGGAGACGCAGCTGCCCAACGGGCCAAGCTGCACTAGCAATGGTCCCAAAAACATCCCTAATAATTGCACGTCACCCGTAGAGATGCCCAACAGCGCTGAGGACAGTAAAACCAACCTGATTGTGAACTACCTTCCTCAAAATATGACACAGGAAGAGCTGAAAAGTTTGTTCGGCAGCATCGGAGAGATTGAGTCCTGCAAACTCGTCAGAGACAAAATCACAGGTACACACCCTTAAAGTTCTCTGGGGTTTTATAAAATGCTCACACTGCAGGTTTTCCATGTCACTCATAGTTGTAGTTAGTGTTGTTTTTGGCGGCCTGTTTTAATTTTAGTTTTAGTCTAGTCTTTGTGTGAAGCTGTCATTTTAGTTTTTATTAGTTTTAGTCACGTTCATACTCTTTTTAGTCTAGTCTAGTTTTAGTCAACTAAAAGTCTGAGCATTTTAGTCTTGTTTTAGTCAGAATTATCCATGATTATTTTCGTCTAGTTTTAGTCGACGAAAACTGATGACATTTCCGTCTAGTTTTAGTCAGTATTTTAGTCTTTTTAGTAATGCAATTCTATTAAACCCAGTCAATATAGTATAAGTACCTAGTAGTATAGACAAAACCAAAATGTTCTTTTAGCCAAAC
>JAZGTJ010005010.1:0-28820 GCA_036877575.1 Botia almorhae
GTGATCGCCGTAAACAAACCTGTCGCTACGACAGCAGCAGATCTGAGCTGCCCTTTGGGCCGGTGTGTTTCAGGCAATAACTGACAGCTGTGACTCGGTTGATAAAACCGATAAACACTTTTAGTTCACTTAGCGGGTTGATTAACCCTTTCACGCGTGAGTTTTCTTTCAGGCGATAGACCCCCAAGCGTGAGTTTTTTAATGCGACCGTTATTTTGGAATGAATCGCGTTCCAGTTACAATGGAGACGCATAAAGCTTGTTGCGTGACATTACATAGTGGCGCGCTGCAGCTTACACATATATAAATATGTATATTTCATTCAAAATATTTATAGAACTTTTACATGCATTGTTACATGAAAGATTTCCCGACTGTTAAATATGTGCAAACATTTATAATGTTCACGTTAGATGATTGCTAAGTTATCCCGGACCCCGCGATTTGTCGGGAGACAGACCGTGCTGGATTTAAAACATGCTCATCCACTTCTTTTGAAAAACGTGTCTGGCGAACTGATAGAGTTAATAGAGTTAACTTTATAATTACCTACACAATCGATTGACAGGAATAAAACATAACCGCACGTTGTTTGAAATGGTTGTTTTGCCTCCGTTATTTATAAACGATATATATATTTTCCCATTACTCTTGTGATTGTGCAATGAAATATGAAATGTAAGAAATATAAAATATTTCAAATTTTGTTTGAAAGATGCTTTTGCCTCCGTTTCATAAAAAGTATAGGCTATATATAGAAGTAAGCGCTATGGTGAAGATGATGTACATGAAAAGCGCTATACAAATAAATGGTAAAATTATTGAACTTAAGTTAAAGTTTCAACGTAAGTTAAAATTGAACGTACGTATGTTCATTTCTGATATTTGTTTTTCTATTTATCAGTAACACGCGTCTGCTCGCGAATCGCTCTTGTCAACTTTTATGGCATAGGATAGCTACACTGCTTCAAGTCAGACGCTGATTTATCTGCGTAAATCAAGCACAACTTTATGCGCTCTGCAGACGGGTGCGCCCATGCCCCTCCAAATAATTATCTATTAACGGTGCAATACCTCCTTTTTGCCTACAGGTATACAGTGTGAATAGCTTCCAGCTGTTACGACACAAGGCAACGGTCGCGTTAAGTGTAGACGCGGTGTTTAGTGTAAAACAAAAAGAATCATTAAACAGTGAGGAATCGATCCTTTCGATTCCAGAATCAGGAATCGGAATCGATTTCAAAAATTCCAGAATCGAACAGCCCTAGTTATTTACTTTAGGTTACAGTCTTACGCCTCCTGGTGTTCAATGTGGCCCAGAGAAGAAAAGGAAATTATTCACCAAAGAACAACAGTAGTCTGCGGAAGTGACGCTAGAGATGGACGTGGTCTCTGCCCACGCCGGAAGTCCAACCTCAGATCTAGTAGTTAGCGTGAGCAGTAATGGAAGAAAAACATTGATTCACATACGCGAGTATGAACATATTATATATTAATTTACACCGATATCTACCGATTATGAAATCTGGCTAAAATAAACTTTTACACGGTAATTATATWTTTTTTCCTTTAAACAGTTTGACTTAATCACCTATCATGTCATTAACTAATTAATTTTACTTTAGATTTAGTTTGTGCCTTCAAATTACGTGTTTGTTTCTAACTGAAAAATCATAACTGTGTTTATTACTGTCTTTTTACTGAGAATCTACTTGCTAAAGCTAAGCTGTCAAAACAGAATCTCGCATGGGAACGTAAACATGCGTTATTTCTTCAAAACCTAGTTGCTTAAACAGCATCTGTGCTCATAAAAGCCTCATATCATATGTGAGCTCCCTAAACAGACGATATTTTGGCCTTCGTTGTTTTAAAAGCTATGTCGCTGTTCATCAGAATCTTTGGGCATCATACTGTAAAGGTGAGATGAGCTTTTTAGATATGCTTTGAGCATCATCATCTTGAAACCTTACAAAACCTTGAAACATTTGAAACTAGTGTGATGATAATCTTTCATGGTGAAGAAATCTGTATGCAGGTCTGCTTACAGTAAACAGCATAAGTTTGATAGTCAACATACTCAGTCAACAAGATAAAGTCTTTTAGTTAAAAAGAGGAGAATCTTGAAAGAGATTTTTTTACACAATCCTAATTAACTGTTGCTGTCTATGGCTGGGCAAAATTATTGTCACTAATACAGGTATGCATTTGTATTTGTAGTTGGGCAGTTGTAAGCCATGGCACAGACTGAGAAGAAAGCAGGTTTGCTGAGGAGAACGTCCTCCTCAAAAAAGCCACTGAAGGAGAAAGTGGTGCTCATGTATGATGAGATATTTGTGGTAAGTCATGGATTCATGTGTTGGAATGTTGTTTGCTTTAGTAATCTGTGTAAATTTACAGTTAGTTACTATGGATGCATATCTGCCAATATTTGCCTATTTACAATTTAGGTATTTTTTATGACATGATTATGAAATTCTAAACAGTTACCCACCCTTTTTTCTGTACATTAAGTCATTCTGATGTCTGATTTGCAAATTTTAGCTGCATTTTAAACAAACAAAACTACTTAAGGAATTAGATGCTATGAGTGTCTGGTTGCATGTGGACAATGTATGCTGGATTAAAATGTTACGTCATTACAAATTGTAAGCCAGAAATCCTAGTAAATATGGCAGTTGGTACTAAGAGTAAGCATATGTCTAATTAGATTTTTTTTGCCTTAACATTCAGTGCACATTGTACAGTTTGTTAACATTTGACCTTCATTGCCTCAGAAGGAAGACCCAACTAAAAACAATCCTCGCTTCTGGGATGAGCTGTTTTTGATGAAGGCAAGTGTTTATCATTTTGAACTACAAGATAGTTCTCTGTCATCATTTCCATGAAGTTTACCTGTAATTCTCTCATAAATAATATACGCAAAACAACATCCACCAGCTTGATGTTGGGTGCTGTTTTAGAAATTAATGGGATGATTTGCTTGTGCTTTTTGAGCAGGTGAATCTGGAGTATCTTGAAGGGAAGTTAGAGTCTCTGGATGGAGATGAAGTGATGAAGATCAAAGACAACATCAACAGTTTGTTCCATCACTGTGTTCAAGCGCTGGGTGAGGAACATCAGATTAAAGTAGTCAATGCGCTTCAGGTGAGAGGATATGTCAAGCTCACGACCACTTGCACATTACATGAATATACCGCACTATTCAAAATATTTTGATAGTATTTGTTTTTCTGCCTTTAAATAAAAAATCTCTTGTTGTACTCATAAGTAAAACATCTGGACACTTTGCATTGTTTACATTGTTTTTGCATTACGGTAATGAAAATGTATTTTTATGAAGAATGCGCTTAATCATCATTAAATAATATCTTGACATAATGACATAAAAATCCTAATGGAGCTTAAAGCTAAAAGTTGTGATGATTCATTTCCATCCAGTGTTAATATACTTAACTGTCCTAATTATGCCATTGGTAGTTTTTTATTTAAGATTTTCTTTTGGGTAGAAATATGACCTGCACAAAATACATTTAATGAATTGTGGGATTGTGAAAACGTGTTTGTGTGAGCTTTTGTGTTGTGAGAGGACACACACGGCATTAAAATTCTGGGTGAAAAGCCAGTTGACATTAAGGCATTGTTGACACCAATGTCCTCCTGTCTGTTTCTTCAGACTCTGTGTGCTCTATTGCGGGGAGTTCATCAGAAGAACAAATCAGCTACAGGCTTTGACATCATCAACATGCTGATGGGCTTTGACAAAGCTGAGCTCAGGATGAAGGTCAGTTAGAGGTCCTCATGATGTTCTGATGGTACACGGGTTCAGGATGTGAATGAATTCATTTCTGTTCTAAGGAGCTGATGGAGAGTTTGGACAGTCTGCTGTGTGGCGACGGATCTGAGAGTCTGAAAAGTTTATGTCTGAAACTACTCCTGTGTTTGGTCACTGTAAGATCAAGCAATTTCTTTCTATATCACATCTACACCACATCTTATGTACTCAGTGACCGTTTTCTTGATAGCACAGATTTGACAATAATATGCAGCATATATGTGCTGCAGTCACATGCAGAAACTGGAAAACAGGTCTCATTACTTTTGGTTCAAGTCTTTTGTATATGCTTCATTATTTATAGAGCTTACTCAAGATATCGTCAAAGGACCTTCCAAAAATGAGCATGAACTGATGTCCATCACATATGATTTATTGTTCTTTTTCTCTAGTTGGTTAGCTGATTACCTTAGTCCATAGATATCTCTATCACTATAATTTCTCTGACAAGCAAATAGTTTTCCTGTTTGGTCATGTGATGTTCAACATGTACCATGTTAATCTCATTTATGGCTCACAATTCACCCCAAATCTGTTTGTTTAGGTCACAGATAATATTAGTCARAACACCATACTGGAGTATGTGATGATCAACAGTATCTTTGAGGCCATTCTACAGGTAACACTTGTGTTTTTTTCTATGAGATGTATGACATAAGAAGTTATGTTATTACATCAACCATTTGATCCAACTGTTTTTGTCCAGATTTTGTCTGATGTGTCCAGTCGGGCTCAGCACGGCCATGACGCTGTGGTTCTTTTAGCTCTCTTGGTCAACTACAGGAAGTATGAGGTGAGCCCATGTGCGCTATCAGAAATTATTATATCTGTGACAGATTAGTGGTTTGTCATGTTGGATACTGTAAAGATGTTGCTAAAGTGCTGTAAACATAAATGATACCAAACCTCAAATTATACTGTGACTTCATAGAGGCTGGATGTCTTAGACACAGTAATATTAATACAGTGGGCTCTTGACTTGGGCCAGGAAGCACAACACCCCAAAACATGATAGTAAACATTTAGCAACACATTAAAAACACTTACATAGTTTGACGGGCAAGTAGGACATCCTATCATTGCATTCGGGCCGAACAATTTATGGTTCTCCACCTTCCACAGAAAGATATATATTATATAAATACGCTAAGATCACTTTACTTAGTAATTGCTCTCAGGATGTGAAGAGACTTTAAACTAGCATACCAAAAAATATTTCTTAAATCTCTTGTGTGTTTTTTCTTATTGTAGTCGGTAAATCCTTACATTGTAAAACTGTCTATAGTGGATGACGAGCCGACTCTGGATGTAAGTAACTGGGGCACTCAGCTTCAAATTCAAGAATAAAGAGGCATGTTCATATGGAAGTTTAATGTAATGGGTGTGTTTGTAGGGTATGGGGATGGTCATCCACCACTCACTTACAGATTACAACAGGTATTTTCTACTATTTTCTGCGTTAACAGCTGTTATAGAGTCATAGACTGTGTGTGTGAGATTTCACATTATTTGTTATTCCCGCAGACAGTATAAGGAAAAGGAAGATGAAAACCAAGGAGGGTTTTTCTCCACGCTAACAAGCATGGTATGAACACTTATCCATAAACGTTTCATAGAAGTCTGTATATATTTTCATATAATAGTATTATAGTATACATTCGGATATGGTTGTTTAAAGGAATAGGTTACTTAAATCTGAAAATTTACTCATAATTTACTCACCCTCATGGCATCCTAGAAGTATGACTTTCTTTCTTCACTGAAAACAATGAGAGTTATATTAAATAATATCATGGTTCTTCCCCAGCATTGTAATGGCATTAAATAGTGCCTGAGATTTTGAAACTCAAAAAGTGCACCCATCCATCATTTAAAGAAACCACATAACTCCAGTGGGTTAATAAATGTTTTCTGAAGCAAAAAGATACACTTATGAAAGAATACTTATGGTTACAGATTACTTGAATTATAGTCTACATGAAAGTCGCTACTTTCGAGCAAGAACTTAATTGTCCTTCACAATGTGCAATGACATTATGAAGATTATCTCCTTTCATACTCTGCAGAAGAAACCAAGTCATACAAGTTTAAAAGCATATGAGGTACATTATGTGAAGTTATGAATAAACTATGACCGAATTTCCATTTTTGGTGAAATTCAACATCTGGAAAATAGTAAATACATTGTAATACTGCTTTCTTCCACAGGTGGGCAGCATGTTTATAGCAGATGCAGATGAAAAGCTCTCAGTGCAGTAAGTCAAAACAAATGCATCTTTTATTTGAACTGAGTGTGAGTGTAAATCTGCAGTTTGAATCATGTTTTGGAGATCAGAACACAAAGTCCGCTACTGCATACCCCATAAGTCTCATGCTTAAGGGCATAATGGCAGTAATTATAAAAAAGTCTTTTTGTTCACAGTATAATGCTTATGCCATTATGTCAAAGGCTCCATCTGTCTGATGACTTTATTGTCCTGTAGGACTAATGAAGCCATCCTGCTCGCTCTGTATGAGGCCGTTCATCTCAACAGGAACTTCATCACAGTTCTTGCACAGGTCTGTACTGCAGAAACCAGCATTGCTGCTTCCATGCATGTATTATTTTGGTGTATTTTGACCGGAGGGATACAGTTTTCTTGATTTCTTTATTCTAAAGATGGTGATGTCATTTTGCATCTGGCTTGTCGATTACAGAGCCATCCAGAGATTGACATACCAACAACACCGGTTACGCCCACTCCAGCTTCACCCACGACCCCGCTGGGCACCACACCGCCCTCTCTAGACAGTGAGTGCTGTGAGATCTTCTGTAAAGATGCACATAATGGTCACGTACACATTGACATGCAAGTAAACTTTGTCAGAATTTACACATTTAAATCAATGAACACTTTGAGTGATATCATCAGTTTTTTATGCAGTAAACCAAAATGAACAATTGAAAAAAGGACAAGCTTAAAAACGGATGAGAAATGAACATAAAAGTAGTTATAAAGCACATGAGTCACATACATTATTTTGGCCTTTTTTGAACCTTGACAGCCTCATTTCTCATGAAGCAGTACAAACGTACATAAAACAGTAATTTGATCTATTTTTTAAATTGACAAGGCTACAAATGTCTATGTGTGCACCTTTTCGGTAGTTAATCAGGTTTATGTCAATTGCAAGTTCATCTATTCATGTTACGCACATCCTTAGTTTGGATTGCTTTGCCTTTAGTTTAAGTAGTTGCTGGAATAACAGAAGCCTCAGCAGAACAGAGGCACTGTGGGGGTTATTTCAATAATGAAATGAAAAACTGAGGCTTGCTGTTTTAAATGCTTCTTAGGCAGCTGTTGTTTAGCAAATGATCCTACAAGCTGTACTTTCAATTCAATCTGTTATATACCACCAGCTCTTTTAATTCTTACACTTTATCACTTGCTGACATCTCTTACATGTGCACCTTCAAAACACGCAAACGCTGTGTGGCTTTCTTTTGGAGAGCTAAAATCCATTAGCTGTATGAAATATTAAACCCACTCAGATCTGGCAAAGATAAACTGGATGTGATGTGTTCTCATGTGTGAACGCACAAACCAGGCTCTCCGGTTATGATGTCAGCGATTGACCAATCAGAATTGAGTATTCCATAGAGCCGTGTATTTAATGACTGCTTAGGAGTATAAGAAATGTAATGCAGCCAAGGTCTTTAAATTCACTTGAAGATGTCGATCTTTAAGAACAGTATTAAGTAGACCTGATGTAGATCATTCTAAGAAGCTATTTATGATTCATGTGTTCTTTTTGCAGTGATGAACAATCCTGAACTTCCTCTGGACCCAAACTTGCAGACGAGCAATCTTCTTATAACCTTTCTCAAATATTCCTCCATTGTAATGCAGGACACCAAAGGCAAGCTATCTCTGTTCTTTTTTTATACTGTGTCTGTGTTCCTCGACCTAGTGAGATGCATAGCTATCAGCTGCCCACATAGACATTCTAGACAGCATTGCAGCCGAAACGAAACCTCTAGAGTGAATGATGCAGAATATTCTACAGAGGAAAACAAAAGATTTGACACACTTGATTTCATTACAGTTTGCTATTAGCATATTAATAAGCTAAAAACACAAAAGCATAAAATAGCACACAGAAATATTGAGTAAAATAGTCTAGCTTTAATTACGTTAAACTATTTTTGTTATTACCTCATGTATTTACTATTGACATTACGCCAGCCATTTTGGATTGATTTTTTTCCCCACTGAGCTTTGCAGTGCATTATGGGCCATTATAGTAGCAGCATACATGATGTGCTAGCCAATAAGCAAAATGAAATATCCTTTGCACAGGCTGCACCTTTTATTCCCTTATTGCTGGCCACATAGGCAGCTTGCTAGGTTTTGGAACAGAGCAATTGTTTCTAATCCTTTTGAACCTAAATGAGTTATTTTATGTGCATCTTAAAGTACAGTTTTTGTTTGTTTTCAGATGAACACAGACTCAACAGTGCCCGACTGTGCCTCATCATTCTAACCTGTATAGCCGAGGTAATGTAGTTTTGAATTTTGTGAGGTAATGCAGTTCTTGTGTTCTCTAGTTTAATGGTTTCTTCTGTTGCCGTTTGTTGATCAGGACCAGTATGCCGACGCCTTTCTCCACGATGATAACATGAACTTCAGAGTCAGCTTGCACAGAATGGTAAGATCCTCTGCTCGGCTGTCAGCTGCCACAAGCATCTAGAAACAAAAGAAAGACAATGTTTCTGGAATACAAAGCAGCTAACTGTCTGCCCCCACTTTACATCCAATTTATCTCAGTCTCTATGGCACATTCAGTTATCTGGCTTTCAGCTTTAGATGTGAAAGGAGCCCATCTGTCCAGGTCTAGAAATTTGGTAGTCAGCAAACTCACTAGTTTCTTTTCAATACATTTTTGTAAGATGCTTTAAGACATTGAGCTGTGGTGCTCAAGCAGGCGATGCTAGTTTTGAATCACGTGTCATACACTGATCACACTGTTTGTTGTATTTCAGTGTATTTTATCCCTTCTAACCCTCTTTTATTTGACTAACCCAGTCAAAGTGCCTGCTTGCACAAAATGTTTATGTGCTAATCAACATTGTATCAGAAATGCTGTTTGTGGACCATTGTTTGTCTTGTGTCGATGTTTAATGTCAGATTTTTTTATGGATGTCACATGTATTTTAGCCAA
Source organism: Botia almorhae (assembly GCA_036877575.1). Taxonomy (NCBI): domain Eukaryota; kingdom Metazoa; phylum Chordata; class Actinopteri; order Cypriniformes; family Botiidae; genus Botia; species Botia almorhae. The sequence continues at coordinate 9,035 of JAZGTJ010005010.1, forward strand.
TGAGACACCGGAAGAAAGCAGCAGATAAGAACATTCCCTCTCGACCTTTAGTGTGTGCAGTGTTGGGTGAGTGTGTTCATGATGTATTATAGAATCTCATTTGTAAATGTAAGAAAAATGTTGTCTGAAGGTTTAACAAATGTCCAATTGACTTTTGTCTCTGCAGATCTCATGGTAGAGTTTGTTGTTACTCATATGATGAAGGAATTTCCCATGGATCTTTATATGTGAGTTTGCATCAGATATTTATTTTCAAATATTGCATATTAAGGACACAGTGAGAAGTAACATGTGAATTTGATTTTTAGGCGCTGTGTTCAGATTATACACAAACTGATCTGCTATCAGAAGAAGTGCAGAGTTAGACTACACTACACCTGGAGAGAGCTCTGGTTAGGTACGATCCTCACTAAAGTGTGTTTCTGACCATAACACAGACATGTTACACTTTTCCAGCATTCTGTTCTGTCTCATTCTATTCTATTGTAATTATATACTATTCTATTTATTTCAATCTATTTCAATCTCTTATTCCATTCCATTCTGTTAAATTCCATTAGTTATATTGCATTCTATTCCATTCCAATTTAAGTATATTCCACTGTGTTCAATTCCATTTTAATTCCATTTGATTCTATTTCATTCCATGCTAATAGCATCTAATTCCATTCCATTCTACTCCATATTATTCCATTCTATGTCATTCTATTCTACACTTTTGTTTCATATATTGTGAAGTTGTTTTTTATTCTACTCCTTTTTTTTCTGTTTGTTGTATTTCAGTCTATTCTGTTTTATTATGTTTTCTTTATTTGTTTTAAATGTTTTGTGATATATTCTACAAATACAGGACTTATCATTCAACAATATAATTTGAATCCCGACCTTTCTCACTTACTAATTCAAGAATAATGGGTACAGCTGAACTTAAAATAAGTAGAACTTTGAATAGAACTAAGCAAGTCTAAGTATAGGAATGTTGCTCTCTATTTAACCCCATGAAAATGGATCAGATAATAACCGATAATAATCTACACTAACAGTTGCATGGAGTCACAGGTCAGAGGAGTGATGAGTTTAGTGTGAAGAACTCTGTATCATCAGATAGCTTTCAGATGGCTGTTAATTGTGTTTCTCCAGCTCTCATTAACCTTCTGAAGTTCCTGCTGTCTAATGAGACCAGCCTTCTGGCCAAGCACAATATCTTCCAGCTGGCTCTTCAGGTAAAACAGCACTGTCTGTAAGCAACAGTTGGTCTGGTCTTTGGGGTCTTTTATAGTTCCTGTTTGTCCTCACCTCACTTGACTTCGTATGCCTCATTCTTAGGTTGTGAACCTCTTTAACATGTTCATCACGTACGGAGACACATTTCTGCCCACCCCCAGCAGTTACGACGAGCTGTATTATGAGATTATTCGCATGCATCAGGTGTTTGATAACCTCTACTGCATGGGTGAGTCATGTGACCTCAGCCACAGAAGTTCAGTGCTGATTTGAATGGAGGGGGTTTGTATCTGCCCTTAATTACTAAATCACTACCTTGACCTTTATGATATCACAGTGCTGAGAGTCTCCACCAACACAGGCCAATGGAAAGAGCCAGCCAGTAAAGTTACTCATGCCCTCATCAATGTCAGGTAAGAAAATTTTGTTATGTATTAACTGTATATGTATATTAACTGTGTATATGTATTACATCATGCCATATTAGTGGCTTCGGCCCAGATTATACATGTATAATATGGAATATATAAATATATAACTAATAACATATATCTTAAAAACCTAGTTTAAATCTTTTCTTATCTTAAATATGCATTTATTGCATTTCTAATAAAATATAAATCGCACTGTAACTAGATAATATAATTTTAAGCCAAAAACACAACATACAAGTTTGGATGTTACAAAGGTTTTGTGTGAAATGGCTTTAGTAATAGCTATTTTAATAGCTAATAGTAGTGTTAAATAGCTTTAGTGAAACTAAAAGTTTTTTTATTTTGAATTGTGTGGGCAGGGATTGCAAAGAGGACAGTGAATAAATTATTGATTTGTGAGTCTGAGGTAATGCTGAAACATTCTCCAGCGTTCAGAGATGTCACCATGTGTTTGTGCCACACAAAAGTAGTTGAGGGCTTTTTTGAAGCATACATAATGCAAAGGATTATAACATGTATGAATATGCAGAACATTTAAAAAAACCTTACCTGGTTGTCTCCTGGAAAATACAACAGTGGAATCAGACGGTTTCTAACTCATTTGTAGGCTGTCTGCAAAAGACCTTGCATGTGACATGCACCAATGTGTTTAAAAGCATTTCAGTTTTTTATTTTTGTTCTTTCAGAGCAATTATTAACCATTTCAACCCTAAGATTGAGTCATATGCAGCCGTAAACCACATCTCCCAGCTCTCAGAAGATCAGGTACCTCAATATAAATTGATGCAAATAAACTTTAAACCTCATCGTGTTAGCCCATTATGTTATTTATTATACAAATCTCAAGGAAAAATCAAGCAATTGCAGCATCTTTCATGCACTCCACTAGAGAAAAGTTTGCAGGCTGTTTGATTGAAATTTTATATTCACATTTACTCTTTGGGGAAGCTATATTAAAAATGGCCAAGTTACTAGTTACTTGAGTTAGTGAGTCACTTGAGTAATATTTTATATCATGGTACATGATAGATGGCACTCAGACAACATCTTATTAAGAAAAGTGTTGATTAGTTCATCAGACGCAGGTGTTTGTGGTCACAGGTGTTGTGTAATTACCCTTTGATCTGGGGGGTAATGATGCCATGTGGCAGAACTGAGGTCAGTTTTACAGACGCTCACGCCAGCTGTTTCCCTCACAATCAGGGTTTCTGTTCTCTTTCATCCTGCTATGCCAGATGCTCCCTCACGACCTCCATCAGATCTCCATCTATGCTGTCCTGTCCTCGCTGTGTTAATTCTCCATATAAATTCACGTCACTTTGCACTTTCAACCTGTAAAACTAAAGTATGTGATCTGCACATATGGGCGTGAGGTCTATAAAATATGTGTGTGAAGAATAATGGGTTGGGGATCAATGCCCTAGAGTATCCCAGTCAAGATGTTGACAAAATTGTAGTCCAAATAAAAGTGCTCGTCATAAATAGACCCAGCCAATCGGAATGCAGTGTTGGGAGAGTTGATTGAAGTTTGAGAAGCTACAGTGTCAAAATAGTTGAATGCTTTCAGGGTGAAAAAAAAGTATAGAGTGTTCTTGTGATTTAATTAGTGAAGCATACCAGGGAATATACATACAGTACTGATAAAATCTATCATTTTAATGCACTGTAAATTGCTTTGGATAAAAGTGTTTGCCAAATGCAGAAATATAAAAATATAAGGTCATTAGCTGTACTACAAGTTACTAATAATTGATGCACCAAAGCACTCTTAGCAATCTTAATGAAAATTAAACATGTTTTTTAGTACAGGTGTAGTAACCATGTTTTTTGGCGCATTGATGACCATTTTTATACATTTACATTTATTCATTTAGCAGATGCTTTTATCCAAAGCCATTTACAAAGAAAGGCAACATTAAACGTTTTGTCCTAAGAACCAACAAATTTACAAGTGGAAATCATATTACAACCACAGTTTTACTACAAATACTGTGTTTAAGCTATAGTTGCTGTAGCAAAACCATGGTTAATTTGTGGTTTCCATGGATAACTAAAGTAACAATGGTTTTTTGGTTTTATTTGTAGTAAAACCATGGTTAATTTGGTAAGGGCTTGGCAGTGAGTTTCGCATGGGCAAACACCAGGCATTCATTTTTATAATGCTTTTTTAGGTATTGGAGGTGGTGCGGTCAAACTACGACACATTAACCTTAAAGCTGCAGGATGGTCTGGATCAGTTTGAGCGTTACTCTGAACAGCCCAAGGAGGCAGCTTTTTTCAAGGAGCTGGTAAGGTCATGGCTGTAGGTTGTGGGGACTAAGGCATGTCAAAGACCTGATTTTAGGCCACGTGAGTGACTGAGAGTGAAGATGCAACAAAGTTGAGCAGCAAAACTAACAATTGCGTGTAGTTTCTGCACCACTAGCAGCAGCAAACAGAAATGGTCTGAAACAGAAACAGTCTGGAACTCAATTTGTTTTGTCCTGATTTTTTTTATCATTCTCCAGGTGCGCTCCATCAGTCTGAACGTCAGGAAGAACGTTTCTCTCAGTACCATGAGTCAAGATGTTCTGTTGAAGGAGTTCTCCTCTATATCCTGAAAGATCTTGCCTGTGTTTAGGACTTCCACACAATAGCCCACACATCTGAGACTTCTCAGTGTTACACCAGACTTGACTGTGGCTAATACTGGATTTGATCCCCAGACTGTGTTATTGAGGCGGATTGTGTGTGTGTGTTCTTGCTCAGATCAGATTTGTATTGGCTTAACAAAGCAATCAGCCAGACTTTGCACAATGTGAATTTTGATTCTAACTAACTGGTATTTACTTCTCCTCTGTTCTTTCTTTTATTGACAGTCTGGTGCTGTTTCTGTTGAATTATACTGTATTATCTTTATTGCCTTGGTACCAAGCTAATGACTCCAATGTTACATGTTTATTATTTAGTTTCTCTGACAACATTTTGTTTCTGGTAGAGAGAATGTGGGTGAAAACGCATGTACAGGTCATATTTCACCCCAAAATAAATAGACAAAATATAATATTTTGCATGCAAAAAAGTTCTATTTGAGGATTTTGTGCATTATGACAGTATTTTCATGACATTTTCCCATCAAATAACTATAAAAAATAATATAAATGAATTAAAAAATTATAGTAATACATGACAGTAGTACTATAATAAAAATCACCTTGTCTTATTGCATTTAAATGAAAAAAAGACAAAGGGAGAAAGATGTGCTTGTTTGTCGTAGAAATAGTCACAATGTAAAATCCTGATGGTCCTTAAGCAGCCTTTTATAATGCAAAATATCCTTTCTTATTTCTTTTTGGGAGTGGAATAAGATCTGGACATGCGCTTGACAGCTTGTGTGGGATGTATGGATGCAGTAATTCTTAAATCTGACAGTCTTCATTGTTATATTTTTTCTTCAGTTTTTCTCAGCATTGCCTGAAGTTTCAGTCCAGTATCATGAAAATATTTTTCATGGTCACAGTAAAAAAAGAAATGAACATCGAGTTGTGTGGGTAAAGAACAAAACAGATGTATTAGTTTTACTCAAAACTAACAGCTTGTTTGTATGGGATCAGTTCTAGGGAGCCTGTTGTATCTTGGTTTTAAAATAAGAGCATTAGAATCCAGACCAGTTCTACTACTAATTAGTTTAAACCAGCACATGGTGGATATCTGAATAAACAAATACATTTTTAAAGACATTATTTGTATATTCTTCCTGGTTTTGGTTATGGTAAGTGTTTTAAACTGGATAAGGGTGTTTGTTTCCTAATTAAATCATATTTTGTACATCATGCATAATGATGGTCCGTTTCTTTGAATTACAATTTATTTTTGTGGTGTTTGTTTGCCAAGACATGTATCACTTAGTGATTAGGGTTAGATTAGGGTTAAACAAACCTGTAACCTTAATTATTAAACCATTTGTGCTACAGACATGAATGCCAAATTGTGCAGCTTTGAAGAAACATGTTAGTACTTTGTCATTGTATTTGCAGATGAAATATGGAACGCATCTCAGAAACTCGGATGGAAGGGGAACCTGAGCCATACCTATAGACCACAATATTCTGGAGATTTAGGGATTTGCTTTTTAAACTAGGTCTGTAGGCAACCACATAACAACCACCCAGAACACCCTCTACAGCAACTATGGCATGCACATGTTGCACAACCTAACAACAGACATTCTCTCCAAAATCTATTATAATCATTTCATCATTATATCATTTAGAGGTACAGTTTCTTGTTTTCATATAGTTTGCACAATTTTTGAACAGGCAGGGTTATCATTAACTAATTTTCACATTTTTATTTGGAATATTAATTAACAATAATACCTGTTTTTCTTTGCATTATACAGTATAAATACACTCTATGTCTTAACTTGCACAGCTAACTGAGAAATAATGAGATTGATACTTTATTTAGAGACAGGTATTTACTGTGGTAAATCTAATGAGCTCTTACATAAAGCTGGCAGTCAATAAACCACGGCCAAAAGTATTATTTGACCCATGTGATTTGCCAGACTGTTCACATCTCAAACCTTCAGATGTTTCACCCAATAATTCTAAGTATTAGAAGTTCTCTTCAGTTCTTCAGTCGGCTACACAGTTTATAGCTTATGTACAAATCACGGCTATCAATCTGTTAAGGACGCATGCAGAGCCCAACCATAAATACAGAACAACCAATTAATATCGATCGCTGACTGTTTTCTCTTATTTAGTGTGCAGGCTGCACAGAAAGTGATAAGTCTAAGACTCTGAAGTTTTGCCTTGTTGTTTTATTTATGGGTGTTTACCAACTTTGGCTGGTGGCCTATAAATCTGTTTAGAAACAATCTCCATTGTTCAAAGTGCTTTATAAAAGCGGATTTAAATGGAGTCGATTTTTATTTTTTACGTCTTAAGGCTTATTAGATTTATCAGAGCTATTTTAATATGTCTTGTCCAACCACACCTGAACTTATTATTTTAAAGCTCTTATACGAGTTAGATTTTCTCTTTTATTATTGCATCTTACTAAAAGTCTTTATACTATATGTTTAGTATAAAGCTAATCTTTTTTAACTTTCTAGACCTATTCAGCAAGTTTGTGTAACTACATTTCTTTAATGTCACATTTAGTTTAAAGCATTTTATTTTCAGTGGCATCTGAAATTCTTAGACCGAGACATTGTCAATGTCCTTTTCTTTAACTTCATATTTTTACTTCTGTAAATAAAAGCACAATAAAAATTAAGAGAAATGATGTGCATACAAATTCATACAGCCAAACAGTGACCCCTTAACAAGATTGTGTGAGTGATGCTGCTTTCAGGAGATGATTATTGATTTATTTATTTGGTGAAGGGTTGTTTAAAAATAGTTCAAGACACAAGCTAAATTTATTTTTTTTATCCTTGCAAAGCAGCATAGTGTGTTTGATCCATGAAATATTAAACAGATGAGGAATTGTAAACCACAGGAAAAGCTTGACTTATTTATATTATTTTGGCATTTTGAAAAGACATTTGAAGAGAAAAGGTGTTATATGACAGCATCAGTAAACAGTGACTGACCTGTGAATTCATAATCTCTGATCATTTTTATGGTCTCATTTGCTTTGTTTTATAATCTTTGTTAATTATATAACGTCTGGCTAGATTGCATTTTGGGAAACGTGTCTACCAGCTAATAATTTTTGGTTCTCAGAAAGTTTAGGGGATGTTAGTTTTTGTTGCAAAAATAACCTAAAAATCAGTAAGGAAACGTTTTGTTTACGTTTTTTTATCATGGTTTTGCTAAAAAAAACTTCCTGCAACGTTTTGGGAACGTTATTTTATGGTTGCAAATCAACCTAAAACGAACTCTCAATTTGAATGCTTTTTATAAACAATTTTTTTTTCGTGCCAAAAATTTTATTAATATGGAACATGTTATAGTCGGAAACCTTTCAAAATGCTATGTTATGTAGTCTTCTTAGTTACAACAGATCAAATGCGTTTGATTTGGAAATCGACTTAGCCCTGACTAAGGTAGCTCACTGGGATTTGAGACAGCCAGCTTCATTTAGATCGCAGAAGGACAGAGCAGATGGGGTTTAGGCGGTGCAGAGACTTTTTATAATAACCATCGCGAACTATCCACGGCAGCAAAGTCAAATCACACGTTCTGCATGAACGAAGAGACTCGAGCAGATTCATGCACGCTGTTGATCGACGAGAACTTCTCACGGAAAATAACGTCATAATTATTCTGTAACGCTTGTTTGACTTACATATATTGCCTCTCTAGGGCGTGATTTTTTTGAATAGCAAGATCGATTTTATTTACTGGCAAAACAAAATGAAGCTGAAATCTAGAGATGAGAGTTTCAATACTTCTGGAGAGTTGGATGGATCCAACGACTTGCTGACGGGTAAGTACATTAATGCCACAAGAATATAAGGACATTTGAATACCACATGTCTAATTGGGGTATGATTGCTTGTTTATAGACTTAGGCTGTACTTACTAACGGGATACTTTTGTAGTAATTGTGGTCTGTTCATTGGGGCTGCAGTACTGGCTCGTGGATCACATTATATGCTCTCAAAATGTCGCTGGCAGACATAATTTCTTTATTTTTAGTTTAGATATTTACACACACATACAGATTTTCACATCCATTCCTCATATAGTCTAACTGTAATTCTGCATAGTTACAACATAGTTAGGTGTCACGGCTCAAATTATGCTTTTTTATGGACTTAAAAATACAATCGATCCATTACACAGTGGTTATAAGATTATTTTGTGTATTTAAAATTGAAACTATTTTTACCTTAAGAATCTACTGTTATTACCCTCAAGAATACCTTTACTAATGTAGTCAGGTTAATACATAACACTGTTAATACTATGTAGGCACTAAATTACTTTTAATTGACAAAACTTAAATTCCATACAGCCAAACATTTGATTTTGTTCTTTAACTAGTTAACTAGTGTTCCTGTAGCTCAGTTGCTAGAGCATTGTGCCAGCAACGCAAATGTTGAGGGCTTGATTTCTAGGGAACACATGCACTGATAAATTGTGTTGAATGTACTGTAAATCGCTTTGGATTAATGCATCTGTCATATGCATAAATGTGAATGTAAACTAACTTACTGATTAATTAAATGACTATGACTAACCATCTAACTTATAAATCAACCAGCTAAATACTGCCTAAACCCTGAAACAAATGCATTGATGATTTGCAGTTAAAAGCTGTCTGCTCTGACACATATAATTGATCTGTACATAAATAAGACCTTTATAATACTATCTGAATAATTTATGAAGTTTCATTTTGTAAACAAACGTCCTCTTTGTCAGTGATGTTTTAGACAGCAATACCACTGTATTATATACAGTACCATGGTATTATTATAGTGCATGGTAATAAAAAGATAATGCAATTATACTATTGATAACATACACTCTTTGAATACATTAAAAGAATTCACCCATTTAGTAATCACTTTTCCCAGTCAGTTGGTTATAAGCCACCTATCTGACATTCTCAGTTGGTTAACAGTATAGTATTAACTATAAAGGGTTAATCTGATGCTTTCTATTATGCTGTCTGTGCTGAACTCAGACAGTTTGAATAATCAGGAATAATCACCTCTTTTCACCTTTTGAGCATTCACGTCAGATAGCCAATCTGTTGTGCGTAATTGCTTTTGCCCATCATGAGATCCTTCATGCCTGTCAGAACCCTTAGTAGCTCCCAAACACAGGGCCAAATTACCACTGGAGTGTCTGAGGAACCACAAGCTAAATGTCTTTCAATGAAGTCTCCAATTGGAAACTGTCATCTGATTGCCATTAGCCTCATTGCCATTATAACTGAAGCAAATCTGCAATCTGGAAAAACAGGATAAAATCACACTTGACCAGAGTGAGGAGCAAGTGTTGAGTGTCCATATGAAAAGAGGGATTAGCAATTCACTGAAAAGTGAAAATATCCGAGTAATATTTATAATATTAAGGTATTCTGGGTAAAACAGGCAATAATAACTAAATTGGGAACTGATTGGAAGGGGAAAATGGAATGACTTTAAAATGCAAACTTTTGAAGTTAGGCTTCAAAGTGCCTTTTCTATTTTTAGAAAGTGCTTTTTTCTATTTTTTTGTGATGTAAACACACAATAAAAGAAATTGGTAAATTTGGAGCTGTCATTTCTTGGTTGTTCTTCAATTATTGGTTGAAGAACAACCAACAACCAAGCATATGCATTCTGTAAGTATACTAATACACTGGGTGATCCCCTGATGTTTGTATGGGTGCAGATGTATACTAGCATGCATGCATGCATGTACAGTACTGTAACAATAACAACATTAGAAAATGGTTTGTATGCACCTGCGTGCATGAACTATGTTCAGCATTCAGAGTGCTGGAGGAACAGGTGCGCAAAATGATTCACTGCTTTGTAGCGCCATGCTGGTCTGTGTTTTTTAATGATTAATATGCACATAAAACTCAATACCGATTTAACACTCTGATCTCAGTATAGCCTCACAAACTTTTCTGTCTGCATGGCTGTGTGTGAAGATATAAATATCTCTTCTCCTTTTCTGCTTTTCTCTATGGCTTTTTTGTTTGTTGTTGCATCTATGACTCACTGCTATTTATTTTAATAAACATGTTTTTTGTCCTATAGGACATTGTAATTTATTATAATATTGTAATATAAGTATAACATGCAGGTGTTTTGCCGGTGTTTTTGGCCATTGCCTAGGGCAACAGTCATAGCTGTCTGAAGCTAAAAGCAAAGGGTTTTGGTGTCTCTTAAATAATATTTTGAATGATGCTTTTGTTGTAAAGAAATAAATCTTTTTTATTGAAGAAAATGATACACTGATCTATGACCTAATTATATCCAAAATGCTCTGTCCAGCAAACTTAAAAGGTTTTTAAAAAATGGTCTTATTCTTTCATTTTTCTTTGGAGGCAAATTAATCCATCTAATTTCTGAATCAAAGCCAAACCAGTAACTGTGCCAGCTAACTGTGACAGATATTTTTTTGTGGATGGTTTTGTGTCCATTTCAAAATTATACAGAACATTTTTCACAGCTAAGCAATTTGCCCTGTTTTTAATGTTATTTGCAGGTAACCCTCCCTCAGGCCAGAGGAAAAGAAATATTAAACAGCGCTTCCTCAAGCTTCTGCCCTGCTGTCATATTGAGTCCAGAGCATCTATCAAACGAAGCAAGTCTGATAGTCTGCTGTTTGTTTTAACCATGCATACCAGCTTCAGTGTTAATGTCTATATCTCGGTTTGTCTCTGCTGTAGACAGCATAGAGGATGACTTTGAAATCGCCACCGTGTGCTACAGGCCAGAAGGTTTGGATAAGCTGATAGAACAGACTAAATTCAGCAAAACAGAGCTACAGATCCTCTACAGAGGCTTCAAAAATGTAAGAAATTTGCTATTGTCTTTATTCTATGTTTGCTAATGTTTTATTAACACAGATTTTTGGAGAGCCCCCACCAGTACTAGAAGAAAAATATGATCACGTAAATGATTAAATATAAAGTTAAAGTTTTATTTCAGTTTCTTGCCATAATTTAGTTTTACAAGAACACTATCAACACACTCGCTATTTCTGTATGTATTTTTCTTTTATTAAAGAATTATTCAATTACAGCTGCATTCATTTGCACTAAACTGTGTTTAATTTTGTCTGTGTGTGTGTCCATGTGGGTTTGTGTATTTATTTTTTCGTAGGAATGTCCCACTGGGGTAGTAAATGAAGAGACATTTAAATTAATCTACTCTCACTTTTTTCCTCAGGGAGGTGAGTAATAGATGTTAGTGAAATAATAGATCCACCAAATAATACTTGGTTAAAGCTTTACTGCCTGATAAGAGAATGGTCTTTATACGATAGCTAGTGCCATGAATGTAGCACACGCAAAAGCATATATTTGGGTTATGAATGCCTTCAGCTGGAATTTGAGACAAATTCAGCTGGTCGTGTGACCTCAACATGTCAGCCCCATGAGGCAGTCTGATCTGTGTAGAATAAAAGTTTTTTTCTTGTGTGTGTGCGTGTATTATTTTGTGTATGTAAATTACTGTTTATTTCTGTAGTTGGAAAACTATTTATTAAAAAATTCTTTAAATACACTTTATTTTAAAGTTTAAAAATGCACCTTTAAGTGTCTCCATATGAGGAGTTTCTTCATCTCTATTCGATTCCTTCTTTCTTTGGTTCTTTTGCAGATTCCAGCATGTATGCTCATTTCCTGTTTGAGGCCTTTGATAGACACAAGAACGGAGCTGTGAATTTTGAAGTTAGTCTACAGTGTACTGTGTTCTTAACCCCTAATTATTTAACATCATAAAGAATTATCTTTATATTAAACATTGAGGGGTAATACAACATATTATGCAATAATTGTCTGAATGCTATTCATTGAATCGTGTTGTTCTTTATCACAATGATGTAACATATATGGTTTCTTGTTTTTGATTGGCTACAGGATTTTGTGACTGGACTGTCAATCATTTTGCGAGGTACAATAACTGACAGGCTGTGCTGGGCCTTTAGCCTTTATGATCTCAATAAAGATGGCTGCATCACTAAAGAGGTACAGTACCATAAATATGCCACATGTAGAATAATTAAACCTGTTTCAAAGTTATCATACCAGCCATACTTAAACATACTTAAATATAGTGTTCCTAAACAATAGCTCAACTGATTAGCATGGTGTTAGCAACGCCAAGGTCATGGGTTTGATTCTCAGGAACGCACATGCTGATGAAATTTATAGCTTGAAAAATATAGACAATTAGCCATTCATTCAAACTAATTTACATTCTTTTAGGAGATGATCGACATCATGAAGTCCATCTATGATATGATGGGGAAGTGCACATATCCATGTATGAAGGACAGTGCACCCAAAGAACATGTAGAGATCTTCTTCCGAGTAATTTTAAAGCAATCTCAAGCAAACACAAACATAAATTCTAATAAAATATTCATACATTGTTACTTTATTCCAAGCCCAATAACTGCACTTTATGTTTTTGTTTACATTCAGAAAATGGATCGGAATAATGATGGTGTTGTCACTATGGAGGAATTCTTGGAGTCATGTCAAAAGGTACAAGAACATCAAAGACTTGAGTAATTAAGAAACAACATTGTAAATAGTTCAAGACCAGAAAGTTTTCAAACTAAAATAATATTATTCAATACATGCAACTGCTGGCTCACTACTGTACTCATTAAAGATGCTTATTTGAATAATACTTTCGCATAAAATTAGTTTGGGGCTGTTGTTATTTTGGTCATTCTTTTTAAAATATCTGATTGGTGATGCTTGTGACAAAAACACGGTTCACCTTTTAAAAAGATGCAAAAGAAGCTAATATGTATTTTTTTCTGTATGTCTCTATGTTATTTGATTTTCTGTTTTGTGTCTGATCTCTGTTGTGCAGGATGAATCTATCATGGAGTCCATGCAACTCTTTGATCATGTCATTTAGCTTTGAATTGACTGAATGTTTATGAATGACAATACCTATTTCGACATCTACACAATGACTTATCATTGACCTTGACTGACTTCACATACCTGAGTGGACGCTATACTGTATGTGAGCATGCCACAGTATTTAACAGCCTCAAGATGCAATTATATATGCTGAAGATTATATTAAGATCTGAAAAATTGCATCACTGGGTCTATCACTGTCGTTGTATATACGTTGAGTATATAAATCACATGAACATAGAAAAACAACATGTAAGGCTCTTAAAATGCAAGAATCTTAAGATCCTGTGAAATAACTTGACAACAGTTGTGTTTCATGTGCTAATGTTTTTCATGTTGAAATAGGAAATTGGGTAAGACACATCAAAGGGCTTGTCTTTGCTTGGCATTAGGGTAAGGGGATGTTCTAGAGAATTCTAGAGCATTTAAGTGCAAGGTAAGGTGATTATTTTAAATCTGCTTTCTTGGAAGACAGTTTTGTCAACTTCAGAAGTACAGCCAGTGGTGGGGATTTTGATTATTTCAAGTAAAGTTGAATATTTTGAATCTGAAAAGATTCGTTTAGAAGCCCTTTATGCAGGTTACATCGTTATGCCAGTAGGTGGCGACAGTTGAATACGAACATGCCACTAGAGCACACAAGCAAATAGCATAAAGATAAAAAAAACTTATGGAAACTACATTAACTGTACAATTACCATGTAAAATCTAATTACTACTTCGCTTAAAAATATTAAGTTGAAATTATAACAAACTGTAATATGTAATGAATGAATTAATGTTACTATTATTTCATAATATTTAATATTATTGCCGTATGCTTGATAACTGTATTGATTGACATTGATCACCACGGGAAAGTATTTTGGCATGCAATAAATAGTTTTAATGGTGATTTTGTTTATTTAAACTTTTATTTAAATTAATTTTGTTTATTTTAGTTAATAAAATCATGATTGCTATGCACAATATTGATCGTTTTTTTACTGTTTTGGGACAGTATAGATCTGAGTCTTTCTAAAAAAAGCCTAAAGGGATAAATGTGGTGAAAAACAGGCTAGACAGACATTTAATTCTAGGTTATAACTTCTCCCTAACCTTTACTTAGGAATGTAATGTAATGTACCGCAGTTCTAAGCAGTGTGTGTACGGACAGTGCAGTGAAACGTTTGAATAGACCAATCAGCGCTCAGAATACCAGACAGGCTTTTTAGTACCGCCCACTTTCTTGTCGTTGTCCAATCATGAATAAGCAGCAGTTAACGCCTCTGCAGCGGCGGATTCAAACGGAAGATGAAAGATGGACGCAGAGAAAGACGCCGATGTAAATAAACGAGACAGAAGGTAGGAAATTATTCATTTATTATTATATTGACACATACAATCTGTTTCACATGGATAAAACCATGTATTTTTGAAGCAGATGAAGAAAAAGTTGGAATAGTTGTTCAAGGTGAAGTATCTGCTAGTGTATTGATTGTTGACTCTAGTGTGCATGTAGTACAAACATAAAATCAACTGATATTCCTTGCAAATAGCAAATTTACCCTAGTAATCATAGTTACTGCAGGGATTTATGCTATTGTCTGTGGTAAATTGATATCAATACAGTGTACTATATTTTAGACACCGTTTAAGATAAGTCCTATCGTATTATAAGGTACAGTTATTGTAAGTACTATTACTGTATTATTGTTAGTACCTTAGAGGACCATGAAAATACTATGTTACTAACATAAACATGATAATGTGTATGAAAAAGATTGTACAGAAGCTTTTTACAGCTTCTGTCAAATTATTACAAGCTACGCAATTGGTTTAAAGTTTTCCTGTAGCTAAATGTAGCTACTGTAGCTAGATTTTCCTGTAGCTCAGTGGTTAGAGCATGGCGTTAACAACGCCAAGGTCATGGGTTCGATCCCAGGGATTGCACATACTCAATGTATAATGATCAATGTGTAGTATAATGCAATGTAAGTCGCTTTGGATAAAAGCGTTTGCCAAATGCCTAAATGTAAATGTAAGATAATAATCATTCATTACAGAGTCTCTGATGCTTTTAAACCTGCTTAAATATTATTAAATATTGCAATTAGATCACACGTGATTATTTGTTTTGATACTTCTTTATTTTTTGCATATTTGTACCATTATTATAATAAATATTATGATATGTGTTTATAAACTTGATGACCTTTCTCCCGACACAACATTTTTGACAGTATATAAGTCCAAAAGATCTGGGACCACCTTCTTTTTGCATGTATTGCATTTAATACAATTTCCATTACAACGTTATTGAATGTTTAATGAAATAATTTACATGAATTGTAAAAACATTTTAAAATCCTTAGGATGTCCCCCTTTTGATTTAATAATAATGAGAAAGGTTTTGTGGGCAACCAAGTCCACTTATTTTTTTAGTGACAGATACATTGCAGAATATTTATTTTGCATACAAATTACTTTCTGCCATCATAATGTTTCTTATTTGTTTTAATTGTTTATTTCTAGGTTTAAATTAAATCTCGGATGTAATTTAAATCCCAGATTGTCAGTGTGAACCTCTGAACCCAGTTTACATATCTGTGTGTACGCAGGGGCACGGTGTGCAACGTTGTGATCAGTCAGGACCCAGAAAAAGGGACCATCATCTTTAATCCTGACTTCTTTGTTGAAAAACTGCGACACGAGAGGCCTGAAGCCTTCACCGAGCTGGTACTGAGCAACATCACACGCCTCATCGACCTCCCGGGTGCCGAATTCTCCCAGTTGCTGGGGGACGTGGAACCAAAGACTCCCAATGGCACTGCAGCGGGGGGCTTTTTTCGGTCCTTTAACTTCCTCAAACGCAAAGGTCAGAGACTTTTGGGAAATGTAAATATTTTTTATTGTTCATGCAATGTTCTCTGGTTCAGCCTGCAGCCGTGATAAATACCAGCTCCTATCTTGCTGTGCTGTTAAATTATTAAGACATCTGCACCCATTACTGACAGGTCTGTGGGAAGATTTCAGACACTATTGATTAAAACCATCGAATAAACCTCTGTGTGGGAATGATGTCATCTGTTTTGTGAAGTTCTTTTAGGTGTACTGATCTTTTAGGTGTAATCTCACACCGCTGTTGTCTGGGTAGCTCAAGATTCACTTATCTAGCCTATAAGAACAAATGAATGCGTATGTAAGACCTGACTTCTGGTCCTCAGTTTTTATTTGCAGTAATGGGTGCTCCAGTGATTCTTATCAATTAATTTATTCATTTTTATTTATTTAAAATCAAATAAAAACGTTGTCTGTACAAATTTAAAGTGTATAGCTAATGTTAGATCTGCTTTGGTCCCTTAAAGGTGCACCAATGTTGCATAGTGATTTGTTGTTTTGGAGGAGGAGCAATGAAGGGAGGGGTCAATGAATGTGTGGGTGTCAACTTAAAATGCCAACATTCTTAAAGAAATTTGCAATTTGTTTATCTTAATAGAAATTATTTAGGCCTGATACTACATTTTCTTCAGTTTTTTCATGATCGTTGAAGAGTCGATGTATTGACTAATGCCGTTTGTTTGTGTTATGCATTCAGAGGGGTGTTGTTATCAAATTAAGATCATCTTGATCCAAATTTATTTTGCAATGGCCAATAATTGACTTAATCTTCTCATTGTTTCTGTATTGGCCAGATAAAGGTGTAGTGTTTGGAATGCCCCTAACAGAGGAAGGAATAGCCCAAATATATCAACTTATTGTGTACCTCAGCCAAAGTAAGTTTGTAATATTTATTGTCATGTGTTTTCACCTTTAATGGATGTTATACTGAAAATCGACTCCCTGTGAGATTTTGACTTCCCTGCTTCTGATTGGTTCATTCATTGGGCATGCTGCTACCTGATTGGTCTTTATCTGTAAGTCTGCACACCTAATCCTAACCCTAGTAGGGAAAAACAGGGGAGTGGTAATTTTATGGGAAGTCAGATTTTACGGCTATTAATGACTGGCAATGCAGTAGAATCTGTTTGTGGTATAGTATGACTGATTCTTCGCCTGTAGATCTGCATGTAGAGGGTCTTTTTCGGGTTCCTGGGAACAGCCTGAGGCAGCAGACCCTCAGAGAGCAGCTCAACAGTGGAGCTGATATTAACTTCACCTCTGGTGACTTCCATCCCAATGATGTTGCCACCCTCCTGAAAACCTTCCTTGGAGAACTGCCCGAGCCCCTGCTGACCCATCGCCACCTACACGCTCACCTGAAAATCACAGGTTTGTCCCTTTACTCAGAGAAGTCATTTCTTCCAGAATCTGATTATATCCAATTATATATAGATTGTTGAAACAATTTTCTTTTTCAAATGAATGCCAATTTACCAAGTCATGTTTTACTTTCTCTGTAAAGATGAATGTGGTAGAAAAAGTGGCAACTCTGATAAGTCTTGATGACCATTTAGGTTTCATCACAAGGCATCCAGAGGTCACAAAATGACATGCGTTTATTTCTGACCATGCATTTAAAAGGCTAAACTTGGTCCTGTGGTGGTATCTTAACTTGACTTATCTTAACTTGACCATATTTCAGCAATGCTACATTGGTTGTCTGATAAACAGGGGGGGGGGCCTTCTAGGCCTTGCCCGTTAATGCTTCCTAAGTAAAGCAAAGCAATTTGGAACAGTCTCCAGTTCTACCTCAGGTCCTCATAACAATCAACTTATTCTGGTAGCCATAGAAACAAATGTAAATTAGGACCTGGGCCAGTAAAAAAACACTTTTTCAACCTTTTGTGGTTGTTTTGCACAACCAAGCTCTACTCGCATCTTGTTTAAAAAAAGTCTATATTTGTAACTTCTGTTTGCAGCTAATTGGTGTAATTTTTTTATTGACTTTTTTTATTTCAAATGTATTAGCTTTTTATCATAAAACTTTATCATACTTTTTTTTAATAATTCATCATTAAACGACTAAGATGGATGATGACTTTCAATAGATGATGTGTTGGCTGATTTTTAGCTAACTAGCCATCTGCTTATTTTTCCTTTTTCTGACATCCAAGCACGTTTTCTCTTTTTCTGGGCAGAACTGACCCTGTTTGATGAGCAGGGCAATAAGACGAGTTTGCCAGATAAGGAACGTCAGATTGAGGCTCTACAGCTGCTGCTGATGCTGCTGCCCACAGCGAACCGAACCCTCCTGAAGCTGCTGCTGGACCTGCTCTACCACACCGCCAAACAGCAGGACAAAAACAAGATGTCCGCCCACAACCTCGCCCTCATGTTCGCCCCACACGTCATCTGGCCAAAGAACGTATGCACTTTTAGTCAGAATGAGGGTTTGCGCTACTACGTTCAATGTTTTTGTTTAGTAAACAAAGAAGAGAATGAATCAAGTGAATCAGTGATTTAGTCATTTCCAGCAGCATCATCATCATCAGTTTTCTCATGTATCTTCTGCTTTTCTCAGATGAATGCCAGTGACCTTCAGGAGAACCTGAAGAAGCTGAACAGCGGCATGGCGTTTCTCATTAAACATTCCCGGAAGATCTTTCGGGTATCACAGTGAACAGAGCAGAAAATGATCTTTAACCATTTAGAGGATCTGCAGTATATTTTACCTCATTGTTTAATGAAATCTGTATCTGTTGTCATTATATTTAAAGGCACCGGCCTATCTGAGGGAGCATGCCAGACTGCAGTTTGCCAACACCAAAATTATTCAGTCTAAGGTCTGTGCCATTTCTGTTTGCTGTATTATTTTCTTTCAGTGTCTGTGTTAATATCTTTTCTCTGTTGTTTTACAGGACGATCTGGAGCTGTTAGCGGTTAGTGGTTCTCCGTTTGTGCCTGCGTGTAAGAGGAGCGGAGCGAGGGTGGGTTTAGACTCGGAGAATCACACAGAAGAGGCTCTTAAAGAGCTTTATCAACACGTCACTGATAACATGCCAAACTCTGCCAAGAAGAAAAAGCTTATCAGACAGGTACCATCTTATATTTCTTTAAGCTGCAATCTAACTTTTTTCAGTTTAAAATGAACAAACATCAGTACATAGCAAGCACATAACAGATCAGTGTTCGAAACAGTCTTCTTTCCATACCCTGAACTGCAGCAGTAAATTTATAATAATGATTTATAATTTGAGATGTCAGGTTTGATTTCACTGTAAATGTCAGTTCGACCTCATTTGTCTGTGTGTTATGTTACGTCTGTAAACAGAAAGAAAATTTGACTACTGTCTCATGGAAAGATGCCGAGAATGGAGGAGAATTTGTAGCTTGTTCTTACAACAGTTGCTTAGAATTTAAATTTGTCATCCACGTTAAGAAAATAACTCTAAGTACAGTTTTATGTTTCAAACTGAAATGGCAACAAAAAAGGCAAAAGTTAGGATTGCAGCTTTAATTGTGCAATATATTAAAGCCACAGTCTGCCATATCTATTTGAAACATAAAATCACACATTACTAAAATCATAAACATAAAACATAAAATCAAACATAAATACATATGTTTATCTTGCACTACATTCCTTTGCACTATGTGCTGCTCTCCCCAATCTCCCTTTGCACAATTTTTATGTAAAATACCTCTTTTGCACATCT
>JAZGTJ010005011.1:8026-28816 GCA_036877575.1 Botia almorhae
TTTAATGCTTGAAGAGTTTGGAGCTTTTCATAATCTTGCTTTCAAGTTATTTAAGTGAATCATTTAATATAAACATAGAATCATAATATAATATTATATATAATGTATAATTTTATATTATATTATTCTATTAATATTATAATATTTAATATAAACATAATATAAACAAAATAATGTTGTGTTTTATATATGAGTTATTCTCAATGTGCAAAGAAAACATAGCCAGACCAATTAAAAACCAGTCGCTCGCTACTTTAAACAGTTAGCACTAATTTAACCGTCTGTCAGCAAACATTATTCTGTGAGTCCCTGTGAATTCGGGTCTCTTAAACAGTACTTATAAAAATGAGGGAATTTCATTCATAAGAGAAACTTGGTCTTTTAAATCAGAAGAGAGAATTAAACATGGTTTTATGTGCTTCGGGTGGGTTTATCGTTTCTTGTTTTCTTTGTTCCTGATTCTTGATCATTCATTCAGAGAAGCTGCTGGTAAATTTCTCTCGGTGTAATGAACGTTAGCTGGAGGTGTCGGGCGCTTGAGATTCGAGCTGTCTGTGATCACACCTTCATGAAGCCGGGAGAATTTCAGAATGTGTTTTCTCAACTCATCGCTGGAGTTTTTATACTTCTCACATTCATTGTGTCTTCACAAATCTAAGTTAAGAAGTTGTGAAAGACGTCAAAAGCATTTTTGCTTTGAGAACCTAAAGTTTTGAACTTTAATTTGTGAACTTGTGAACCCAAAACATTTTAGATCAGCTGTGGCTTGACATCCATCATCAGTGAACAAGACGACAAGGTCTTGGAAAAAATGGGTTTTAAAGAAATCCAGTGTTAGCTTGTCTACTAGTCCAGACAGTTAACCACAAGATGATAGTCCAGGTGCTAAACCAGACCAAAAAACCATCAGTAACAGCTAGAAACCAGCAACTATGATCCAAAAATCCACAGCTGCCATCTTAAGCTGGAGCCTTCAGAAGATCTTCACTGTAGCTGAGTTATAATGCCTTTCTCCAGCATCTTCACCTTCCCACTTCATCAGTTAATGTCTTCTGAGCTGCTCTGTCTAGTGGCCAGCGCTCTGTGTAGACCAGCATGTGTCCGGCAAGCTGTTGACCTTTGTTTGGGCGGTGTGGAAACAGAGAAAACGTGACTGAGGAGTGTGATCAGATGCTTCTGGACGAGTCTGATGTGAGAATCTTAGCTATAGAAATCCAGCTGTCACGCTCACATGAGCGTTTTTATCAGACTATCTCGGCCGCTGGTGACGGCTGCTGCAGATCCAGGAACAGAATGTAAGTGTAGACTGTCAGCTGAAGCCGTCTGTGTTTTAGTGCTTGATGACTGTTGACTCGAGAACTCAGATTCTGGTTACAGTTTAAGATGCAGGAATTGTAGTGAAGCGTTTTCTGTGTCTTACACTGGAATGTTTTGAGTAGGGATGCGCAAAACTGCGTATTCTCAAAAATCTACATAAACTTGTTGACTGGTGGGTTATTGGATAACTAGTTATTATAACCCATACTGACTGCAGTATTATTTGGTAGACAGGAATTGTGTTAATAAGAAGAAGAATCAGACAGAATCAGAATCTGTTACTGTTGCGAAGAGAAATTGTATGTTTCTCCTGTCAGGAAATGACAGTTATGTCTGTTCTGATTTATCCTAGATTCTCAATGGAGAGGAACTTGCATCACAGAGGTATGTTCTCCTGTTCCACATCAGAACGGTGCTGATGAAGAACCTAATCAAGCACGGTTCTCACACAGATACTGTTCTTCAGTATGAATGGAGAGCAGGAGTGTGTGAGGTCAATGAGGTCTCAGTGGCTCTCTTCTTCTGCTAGATGCCCTCATCTTCAGGCCAGCCAGCCCACGTGAAGAAGATCGGACACAGAGGAGTGGACGCCTCAGGAGAGACCACATACAAGAAGGTGCAATACACGTCCTCCAGAACGTGCCTAGAACGTTTCTCTCAAAAAATCCATACGTTCATACCAGAAAACTGGTAAGAATTCGGTTATGTGGTTTCTCGACCTTCTGTGCAGACGACCTCATCAGCTCTCAAAGGGGCCATCCAGTTGGGCATTGGCTACACGGTTGGGACCTTGAGTTCCAAACCAGAGCGAGACGTTCTCATGCAAGATTTCTATGTGGTGGAGAGCATATTTTTCCCCAGGTGAGCAGCGGTGTGTTTGAGTTGAGAGGGACGATGTGGTATTTCACAAGCACTGAAATATCTTCTGTGTGTTGGTCCAGTGAGGGGAGCAACCTGACGCCGGCCCACCATTTTCCAGACTTCCGGTTCAAAACGTACGCCCCTGTGGCCTTCCGCTACTTCAGAGAGCTCTTCGGCATACGGCCGGACGACTACTTGGTGAGAAATACCACAGAAAACGTAAAGTTATACATAACCTATAATTGAACGTATAGGTTTAAGTTATATGTGACTTATATACGATATACTGTTTTATTTTTATCTGCCGGTAGTATTCGCTGTGTAATGAGCCGCTGATCGAACTGTCCAATCCTGGAGCGAGTGGCTCTGTGTTTTATGTCACCAGGGACGACGAGTTCATCGTCAAAACAGTCATGCACAAAGAAGCGGAATTCCTGCAGAAACTCCTGCCCGGATATTATATGGTGAGCTGCAGTCTGAAAGTCTCTTTTTAACCGAATGAAGTGAATTGTATTTTGACTGATGTAACTACAGTTATATCTGTAGCCTAGAAAATATATTTCGTTCTGTGTAAGTTTGGCCGCTACGTTAAGGTCACCTGACCATTCAAATGCCACACCCTTCTATTTTGGTAAGGCCCCCAAGCCCCCCCCACACACACACTTTGGCTTTGCAATGAATTATGGGTAACAAAAACACCCTTAAACTCTAAGACCACAGTCACATCAGCCAGTAAAACCTAGAAAATTCTAGATAAAAAGTTTAAAATAAATAAAATGTTTTTTTAGCTTGGGAAACATGTACACATGCTGTCTCAGATAAGCTGTCTGGTTCTGAATACGTTCGTCCCCTCAGGTGACATATGTAGTATTTCTCTGAGCAACAGTAACTAAACAGGAAATCATGTAAAAACATTTAAACTGATCTGGCTCAGTTTCTCTATTAAATCGTTTGATTTGATATTTGATTTGATTTATTTATTTCATGTATAAACTGTTTTTACATACAGTGTAAGCATAAACTAGCCAATGGTGTTTAACTGATACTAAATATGGGTTTTGATTACACGTTTGTTTTATGCAGAACCTAAATCAGAACCCTCGCACCCTGTTGCCCAAGTTCTTCGGGCTTTACTGTGTACAGTCGGGTGGAAAGAACATTCGGGTGGTGGTCATGAACAACATACTGCCCAGGGTGGTCCACATGCACCTTAAATATGATCTGAAGGGCTCCACCTACAAACGACGGGCCTCCAGGAAAGAGCGGGAAAAAGCCAAGCCCACGTTTAAAGATCTGGACTTTATGCAGGACATGCCGGAGGGACTCATGCTGGACACAGACACGTATAACGCGCTGGTCAGGACCTTACAGAGAGACTGTTTGGTAAGAAGATTCTTCAGAAGATTCACGTTCCTACATTGTTTTCAGAAGTTTGCCTGTGGAACCAATACGATTTGTAGAAAATAATCCGTGTACAACAGCACTGTGCTGTTAACTTAATAGTATCAGTTATCTGTGCTAAATAAATAATAATTGGTTTTAATAAAATGTTTGCTTAAACATTCTGTATAAATTATCACCGCTGTGTTGTATAATTTAATATTGATATTTTCTGTATAAAGATACAATAGAACTTTAGACACCTGAGTGAATGTCGGGTTGTTTGGGATGTTTGGAATGTTTGGGATGTTTGGAATGTTTGGGATGTTTGGAATGTTTGGAATGTTCGGCAGGTGCTGGAGAGCTTTAAGATCATGGATTACAGTTTGCTGTTGGGAGTTCATAACATGGACCAGGCGGAGAAGGAGCAGCAGCTGGAGGGAAGTCAGAACAGCAGTGATGAGAGGAGACCGCTGGCACAGAAAGCTCTTTACTCCACTGCCATGGAGTCCATACAGGGTGCGTCAGCGTGTGGAGAGGACACGGACACTGAACACATGTGAGCACAACACGTCCTCATACACGTCTGTGTGTCCTCAGAAGTACAGCTGGATGTTGTTTTGCTCTTTAATAGTGAGTTATTTCTTCATGTGTTAATTTCAGGATGGGCGGCATTCCCGCAGTCAACTGTAAAGGGGAGCGTCTGTTACTGTACATCGGAATAATCGACATCCTGCAGTCCTACAGGTGCTTGTGTCGACCCCTCCCACCCCCGTCACGTATGATGTTCATCATGCGTGTGTGATTCACGGGTCTGTTTGTTTCTCCTGTCAGATTAATAAAGAAGTTGGAGCACACATGGAAGGCTTTAGTCCACGACGGGGTGAGAATTTGTGAAAATATCAAAACACTAAGATAACCTTCTGAAATAGTCAAAGCCAGCGTTTGTTTTGAACGTGTACACTTTTTAACAAATCTCTGCCCGTGTTTTACGGACAAGTCACATATACAGTTATAAACAAGAGTCAAAACGATTTACAGTAGTTGTAAGTCAAGGTTTAAACTGTTAAACTGGCAAAAAATAACTTGGAACAGAGCTTGTAATTTTCATATTAATAAATCAAGACTTTATGCAGTGGATTATTTCAACATATATTTCTATATACATTTCTTATTTCTGTAAATACACTCAGTTATTTCCCTGGACGCGCTGTGAGAACAGAGGCTGCTTATCACATTCAGTGAAGTTTCTCCAGCAAGGCCTCTGTCACACTGTCTGCACACCGCAGCTCTCCATTCATTTGCATCCTAATTCATTTATTTACGGAACTCTGAATCTCACAGCCGGGAATAAAATAAAAATATATTATTCAAGCCATACAGACTTTCATTCTAAGTTTTGCTTGTTTTAATTGAGGGACTTGAGGAAATCTTTGTGTGTGGTAACCAACAGCATTCTGCAGATGTTGTGGCTTTAATTGAACTTTAATCGAACCCGGAACACTCATTTCAGTCTGCAGGAAAATCATTGATATTCTGGAGGCTGTAATTTGGGTCACATAAGATTAGTGTGAATGCACTGTGTTATTTTGTATTGATTGTTTGGTGATGCTAATGCTAATATTCTTTGTGTTTCAGGACACTGTGTCTGTACACAGACCATCGTTCTATGCTGACAGATTCTTCAGGTTCATGAGCACTACAGTATTCCGGAAGATTTCCTGTAAGTCCTCTGATTTTCACTGATTATGTGTTTAACAATAACAGATGTCGATGAAGTCAAAAGATGCTTTAATACTTCATCTGTTGTTGTTTCAGCTTTGAAATCCTCTCCATCCAAGCGGGGTCGTGGGGGTCTCTTTGCCACCAAACACACAGGCCCTGGAGCCGCCTGGTCGGCCAGCCAGCTGCCGTTCGTGAGGGACGAAAACATCTATGACCTGAGAGGAACACGGAGCTTTCCCACGCTGGATGATGATGGTACAGACATCTGTAAACATTCTTTAAACTAATAACAGATTTAAACGTATAGTTTTAGTCACACGTGAAGAACAGAATAGAGTGATAAACATTAGTGTGTGTTTATAAGGACGGACAGACATGCTCCCCTGTACACCTCCATCATTAGAGGACGCCACGACTGCCTCCATCGCGACCACGCTCTCCTCCTCCACCTCTCTGTCCATTCCAGAACGTTCTCCATCGGACACCTCGGAGCACCCGCGCTACAGGTGACACCCCTCTCTCTCTCTCTCTCTCTCTCTCTCACAGCCCTGTAATATCACAGTCTTGAACTTCTAGCTGCTGGAGTAAATCATCTCCTCTCTTCTGTACAGGAGACACACACTGTCCAGTCATGAAGAATCGTGAGTACAACAGGGCGTGTTTTATCCCCTCTGACCTCATGAAGCGACCTCACTGACTTCCCGTTATCTTTAAAAATAAAAGCACTTTTCCTTTCAATGAGTGAGAATTAAAGTTTGTGTAGTCACGTAAGATTAGATTGTTTGTGTTTCTTTGTGAGTCTTTACGATGAATGTCTGTTGTGTTTGGAGGATGTGTTGTGTTTATATTATTTGTGGTGTTGTGGGTCGGGTGGGTTTCATCACTCTGCTGCTGATGTTGTAGAATGCAGGACGAGGACCAGCAGACCATTACAGTGGAGGTGGAAGTTGAGGGACGTTATGACAGCGAGCCCACGCTGAGGGCTCCCCAGGCATCACCGGAGATCGGGTAATGACCCCATACTGTCCCCCTGAGCTGAAAAATACTTCCATTTTTGGAAGCTGAACTACTTTAAATTTTTTCCCATATAGTGAAGCTCCAGAGACGTTTCCAGAAGCTTCGATGTCGTCCGTCGCAGCGAGCCCGAGGATTGTGGTGGAGTCTCATGGCGGCAGTCAGGCGTCAGGCTGCACGAGTCGAGCCTCCGTAGACGAGGATGAGGATGTGCCAGTTACAGACATCTGTTTCGTAAGACTCGCACTCATCTCTCTAACTTAACGCTAAATGTGTGACAGGATATGATGTCATTTCCTGAGAATGTGACATCATCGGAGATGTTGTAATACTCCGCGGTATGTGGGGAAATCTAAAAAAAACAGTAAAAAAGTAAAACGGTTTAATTGTATTTTCCACAGAGAAGTGTAATCTTCTGCATTATGGCTTTATTGTTATGACATTGAATGTCCCAGATTGTTACCGTATTATTTTTACTGTACTGGTTTAAAAAAAGCTCTCGATGATAACAGTGTTAATGGTACCAAACAGAGCTTAATTAATTTCGTGGAATATTAAATCACTGCAGCGCTCAGCAAAAGTTTTGTTGAACTGATCTGATGGAAGCTAAAGGAAGCATCTCCGAAACTGAGATCAGTTCTACAGAATGTGTGTGTGTGTGTATGTGTGTGTGTGTGTGTGTGTGTGCGTATGCGTGTGTGTTTGTGTGTGTATGTATGTGTGTGTGTGTGTTAGGAGCTCCTTTAGATACTTGGGTACTTTATATTGTTTGTTTTCTGCTTGACTGTGTAAGCTTCGTTTAATTATAGCTTTGAGAACGAGTCTCCTTGTTTTTGAGTGCGGACAGAGTGTGTGTGTGTGTGTTTATTAGAAATAATGACAATACAGTAGCTGGCTGAGTGAAATATCAGAGACCAGCTAAAAGATAAAAATCATTATCAGTGCCTGACACACTGAGTCCCTCTGGACGCCTGTTAAACTGCGCTGTGTGCAGAAAGATCTCTGAAGACCTGGAGATGTGCAGACAACACCTCTCAAAGTCTTCTTCATTTACACACTCCAGCAGCTGTGGCTAAACGGAGCTGTCTGACTGCTGACAGCACATCATCCTCTCGGCTTCCTCATGACTCTTGTGTCTTTTCATTATATGTCTGTCATCGTTCTGTCTGTCTGTCTTCTCTGTCTGTCTGTGTCTGTCAGCCCGTCTCTCACACACGGAGGCTAAATTCAAGGCACGCTGTAAGTTTTATAGCTTGATGTATCTTAAGTTTATTTAGGGGTAATTTTTGAATGTATTGAATTCATTTTTAAAGAACAAATACAGTATTTTACAGTTACCATAGTTTTCTTATTTTTTGTGTTTTACTGGAATGTCTTCAAAGTTACATGTCCAGTTATGTGATAAACCAGCTAGCAAGAGTAACCGGCCAATGTGAGGCCATTTTGAGAAAATAACCGTGTCTGTTGTATAATGTGTTAATTTCAGTTCATTTTGTGCACATTTCATTTATTGTCATTGACTTGTTTGACGTTTATATCAGCCACTCAACGCTTTAAACTGAGAAACCTCAGAACGATCGTTCTAATCTTTTTTCAGCCTTATTAACTGTCACGGCTAATGTTTGTCTTCTCTGTTTGAATCTTTGTCTATCTCCTGTATTTCTTATGATTCTCTCCTGTGCTTCTGTCTTTGTGTACTTCCGTGACTGTCTGCCTCTCGTGGCGCCCTCTGCTGTTCTGGTTGTGTACCAGCAGCCGCCCGAGGACAGAAGCTGGGTTTATTCTCCTCTGCACTACACTGCAGGGCCTAAGACTGGCGAGGAAGAGGAGAGTGATACAGTAAGTGTGAGCTGTGTTGTGCTCGCCGTGGGTTTGTAGTTGTTGTACTGCTGAGGGAAGTCATCTGTGTGGTTGGTATGGGATGCCGCTGTTGCTGTGTGTTTCTGTTTTGTGTGTATTTTGTGTTTTGCTTTTATGTTCATCTTTGATTTACTGTTGACCGCACACGCGATAACATTAGTATGTGTTTGTGTGAATTATGTCGATTTATACCACAACGTTGTTGAATTCTTGATTCTGATTGGTTGACATGTTCAAAGGTTTTAAATTTGATTTCAGTAATTGCATATCTTAGCAGTGGCAACTTTTTTCTTTCTAAAGAACAATTCTGATTGGACAATCGCTGTAGTGCATGATGAGTCATCAGTTCTTATCCTGCCGTCTTTCAGGAATTCTCTGGCGTGTACAGTATTTAATAACTCGTTCATACAGTGTGTATACAGCAATAAAACAAAACATAAACGTGTTAAAACCCTTCAAACACGTTTCCCTTACTGTGTTTTTCATGAGCAACAGTAATCAGACCACAGATGAAAAACAGTGTCGACTCTTCGAGCGGATAACGTGAGAAATCTCCAGTGGCCGATAGACATCATGTTTGACCAGACAACTAACTACCCGCTGATTACCAACAGTTTCATTGTCCTGCAACCCGTTCCAGACACACCTCACAAATACCAACAACCAGACATACATATGAGTAATAATTATGTTTTTCTGTCCTTGTTTTGCAATTTCCATACTGTGAACGTTTTATCCAATGAGAACTGAGACTCAAGCCTCAGTGTGTCATCAGTTATGCGTTCTGTGATCGTTAACGTAGAAGAAACCTTGAACAGTTAATTATGCTTCATTGAGCTACACTGGATTATAATGCACTACACTTTGTTGTTATGACTCAAACGCCAGAGAGTTTATTGTCATGATCTTTTGCAGTCTCTTGCAGGTATTAAACACAGAGTTGACTTTTTATTTCAACAAGAGTTCTGTGTTTAATGTTTTCAACCCTCGAATTAACTTGCAAACATGTATCGCTGAGTGACACGTTGATCTGATGTGACATTTGGCAATAATCAGACTCCCACAGGAACCGATATGAAGTTTGTGAAGCAAAATATTATAAACCACAAGATGGGACCAAATTTCATGTGTGGGTGGCCAAATATGTACAAATGTTTTGTTGCCATCCTGCAAACAATTCACTATTAGATATTACATGTTCAGATGTGAGATATGAACTTAAAATGTTCACTTGTATAGAATTATGTATAGAATTTGTGTGTGTGTGTGTATGTGCCTGTGAGTGTGTTTGTGGTTTTAAGCGAGTGTGTAATTTTACAGAGTGTGTGTACCGCTGCTCTTCAGTGTGTTGATACTGCTGTTGTATTTTGAGGACACTTCTGGAGTTATTGTGATGTGTAGCACACGCGTATTTCTGTTGCCTTAATTTTTCATTGTTTGCCAACCCAAATGCTGTAATTTTTCTGGTTCACCAACGATATTGTCCTATATAATTTGTATATAGCTGTATAAATATGTACACAAATGTATTTGAAATGTCATTTGGTTTTGCACAGTGGCTTGTTAAAATTGTCATGAACGCAAGTGTTCAAGGTGAAGTCCAGGCGGTTTCTGTGTATGCTGTGTGTGAATGTTACAGTTGTGGCTTCTCTACAGCCTCAGACATGCAGCTGTATTGAATGCTTATACTTCCAACAGTTGTGTTAGTGTGTGTGTCACAAAACTGTATCAAACGCAGCCTATGATAAAACATCCATGTTCAGCAAAATCATTTTACCGTTACAAAAATACCAGAACAGGCCCTGATGTGTGTTTGTTCAAAACCCTTGAATAAATACAACCGTGGAATAAATATGACTTAGTTTTCGTGGTATTAGATGGATTGATAAATATTAAATACACAACACACAAATACGAAAGTAACTATTAGAGAAACTGGGTATCAAATGTTAAGAACATTTAATGGCTAAATTTAACTGTTACTACAAAACAGCAGTCGAAATAACCGCTAGCTGATTTCATCTGCCTTAAATTTAAAACAAGACTTTAGAATCTCCTCACAAGCCATCTAATGTTTGACTGTATTTAGTGTATCTCCATTTAATAATTTGACAGTGAACATGACATTGTTTGCAGTTAGTGATGGTCTGATAGGTTAGTGGTTTTCAAGAATATTTTGCAAGAGTTACTGGTCTCAGTGATCAACTCTTGCTGGTTCTGAAGATAGTTTGTGATCATTTTATCAAACATGTTTTTGACATTTAAAACAAGCACTTGTGTTAAAGACATTAGTCTTATATGACACAAACTCACTGTATGAAGCACAAAAACAAGACCGCTGTGATTATTGTTCTCGTTGAGATTTATTAACAAACCTTTAACAAAGGCATCTTAAAGCATTACAATTAAAAAGTGTAAGGGAGAAAAAAAATACATTTGGTCTCTAAAACAAAAACTAAAAGTGCCTCATTGAGCACCCATACAAACAGTCAACTGCTGGATAAACTGGAGAGCGTGATGAGGGAACTGCAGGTGAAAGACAAGATATTTAGGCATTTCTGTCAATCCTGACATCAATCTCTCGGCCATTGAGTCGATAGCCATTCATGGTACGACAGGCTCTCTCTGCGGTCTCGGGACTGTCGAATCTCACCACCCCACACCCTTTAGATTTGCCATTCTCCATCTTAATATCTGCATACTGCACCACTCCTGTTAAAAACAGACATGATCAGAATATAGTTCCAGAACTATGTGATTAAAAAAGTCAAGTCTAAACAGCCATGTATTCAACAACTCAAACTAGTTGACATGAGAGGGAAGAGTTTACATATGTGGACTCACAAGTCATGCAAAACTGCACTAAAATCTACTTTCAAAAAAAGGTCGTAAACATGAAACTAAACGGTCTTACCACACGTGTTGAAGGTGTCCTTCAACATCTTCCAGGAGAAATCAAAGGGCAGCTGAAAAAAATTACAGATGGAATCACAAACACAATCAATAAAAATGACTATATAATGACCCTACAAGCAGAGGTCCAGTGCTTACATTTCTGACAAAGATCTGACAGCCCTTCCGAGCATTGGGCCCACCAGCGCCCGGACCTCCCTGGCCAGAACCACTGAAGGGTGCGCCGAAGTTTCCACGGTCCATATCTGCAGGTCTGTCGAACTGGCCACCCACACCACCAGAGCCCATCCGATCCAAACTGGAGCCCATCCGGTCCAGACCTGAGGAGGGGAAGCGGTCCATGCCTGTGGAGCCCATGCGGTCGAAGGTTGAGCCCATGCGGTCCAGACCTGCATTCATCCGGTCCATGCCCATGGGTGAGGTGAAGTCCATCCCTCCGCTCATACGGTCCAAGCTGGAGGAGCCGATGCGATCGAACCCGGTCGGACCGAGACTGGAGCCCATGCGGTCCAGACCTGATCCCAGTCGATCCATACCAGGCCCCATCCGATCGATGCCAGAACCCATCCGGTCAAAACCAGAGCCCAGCCGGTCCAGATCAGAAACTCGATCCATTCCCATGCGGTCTAGACCACCCATGCGGTCCATTCCAGCGCCGAGACGGTCCATGCCAGGATTCATCCGATCCATACCCATAGAACCTCCTGGTAATAAAAGAAAATTCAATAAATAAAAATAAATAAATCTCATACCCATATAGGTAATAGTTATACAGAGTAAAACTAGTTACTCACCCATGCCTCTGTCAAAAGTGTCCCCAAAGTTATTCCTGGACATCCCCATCTCATTACGACCACCAAACTCTCGGTCAAACCCTCCACCCATGCCACGATCCATGTCTGGAATTACAAACAGCCATGAGTGACGGATCATAAAAAAAGCCGAACTATGACTTATCAATAAACCTCAGAAAACACTTGCCGTTCATGCGACCCATTCCGGCTGGCCCGAAACGGTCCATGTTGTTCATTCCGCCACCAAAGTTATCCATTCCTTCAAAATATAATATATATAACGATAAGAAGCGACTAAATACAGCGAGTTGTACAATACAATAACAATACAGTAACGATGCTGTATGGAAACTGAACAGTCTGCCATGCACAACATGCGGTTAATTCATCAGCCCGGTGATAAACTCATGATTCAAACATGATGAGATGTCCAGAAACATACCTCCCAATCTACCCATTCCTCCAAATCCCAGTCCATCCATTCCTGAGAACATGAAGTGATGGACACATGAGTATAATGAGCTGTGAGTGAGGCGCGCGCGGTGCGCTGTGAGCGAGGCGCGCGCGCTGCGCTGTGAGTGAGGCGCGCGCTGTGAGTGAGGCATGAGTTACACAGCAGATGTGCTTTTACCTCCGGGTCCCATGTTGCCCATTCCACCTCGGTTGAGTTGAGTGGCGTCGATGGGCTGACCGCCGGGTCCCAGACCAAGACCGATGCCGCTCAGACCACCTGTGTGGAATGATGGGAAAACACTCAGAGGGACCAGTGCTGTGTTCACACTACACCAGTAACATCCCTGTTTTAACATGAATCAAACACACTCCACTCTCACACACTCACCCACAAACATGTTAATCAGTGAAAATCTCAGCTAACAAATCAAATGATTTTATCATCAAAAATGGAGCGGGTCACAATTGTTTATACGGTAAAGCCAATATCCAGCATTTTTACACTGGCTGCCATAATTTCTTAGAAAGCAACCACTTCAATTTAACGCTTTCCTAAAAATCTGCTTTACAAACATGCAAATATGATTTGAATCAGCCTTGAAGATTACGTTTTTTCACCCATTTTGAATGCAACTCGCTGATTTTACACTGGACAGATTTTATTCTGTCCAATCGAAAGCTAACGCGTGAATATGAAACTTTGACTTACGAGGAAGTGCAGGCGGACGCTCTGGGGGTCCGAAGTCTCCTTTCGGCAGTGATTTCTCATCCTGAACACACAACGGGTAGAGTCAACACACAAACACACACACAGAGAGATCTTTATGTCTGATACTGCTGATAACTGACGTCTCTTACCAGTTTAACATGCATGACCCTGTTGAAGAGCAGCTGGCCGTTGAACATGGCTAACACACGTTAAGAAACACACCACACGCTTCATTACCAGAATCAATCATTCATCTAAACTGCACTTCATGAAGGATACAGACTGCCTGAACCGCTTCAATGGGCATTTCAAAGGTGACCGTTCCCATGCCTCTGCTCTTCCCGTCTTTATCTTCCAGGATATCGGCTCGCATCACGACGCCGGCCATTCCAAACACCTCCTTCAGCTTCTTCCACCCGACCTTATAGTCCAACTGAGAAGACACGAGCCATTAAACTCATGACAACCTTCAGAAACTCAAAGTTGCAAACGAATACCAAAACTTACGTTGGCGACGAAAATGGTGCTTCCGATTTTCCCGGCCTGGAGCCCGTGAATGATCTCGTTGGGAATGTTGGGGTTGTTAAGGAGACTGGGAGGTATGTTGACCATGGGTGGCACTCCGGGTCCTGGGCCCATACCCATGCCCATCCCACCACCCATGCCGCCTCCCATTGCTCCACCCATACCTGGAGGCCCGCCCCCTCCGCCTCCCTGGGCCCGCTGAGCTTCACGCTGGGCAATTAATCCATCTGGATCCTTGAAAGCAGCACAAGCGGTTTGTTTATTCAGTCACATCGTTCTACTATAGTAACGTTTAATTAAAATGTTAAGATACGTTCACCCAAAGATGCCTCTGTTTGTTTACTGACCTCCTTGACTTTCAGAGGACGTCCGTTCATGACATGTTTGTTGACTTTCTCCACAGCCTTCTTCATGAGCTCCTCTGTTCTGAACTCAACCACCCTGTAGAGAGAGAGAGAGAGAACATGGGCAACAGGTTCACAAAACAGGAGAAATTAAAAGATGGTAGTTTTGGTTTGTTTAGATACTTACGCGCAACCCTTCGTTCGTTCGGAGCGTCAGCCAGATCAGAGGTAAACAACAAAACGGGGACAAAAAGTGAAAAATTAGAAAAAACCCACAAGATTTTTTTTGACAACCTTTATAGAATCACAGCAATGACTATTCAAAATTCATAAACAGTACAGCTATGTGGTGTCCACTCGCTGCGATACAACTACATCTTAGTTTACATCCAATTACATCTGAGATTGTGGAGTCAAACTCAAAATGGCTGATCACAATTAAATGACGACCAGAAGTCACAAACCAGCCTTCAGTTCCAATTACACAATCCACTGCTGAACGTGGGAATCACTAAATCACGTAGACAAATGTTAGCCTCGTTTAGTTATTGAACACCACTCGCTAAGCCCAGAATAACACCCGGAACACAGGACACACAGGAATCAGAATTACTATGTAGCTGCAAAACAACCCCCGTGGTTCCACTCAGAACCACAGTCGGCGTCCATGTTTGTTGCCACCCGTGACGACAGAGTTTGATGTTCTCAACATCCCACATTAAAAGCAGAGTAAATGTATAACAGAAAACTCAAGCGGACAAATGGAGGTTCGACTCTTGCACTTACCCTTGACTTGCCTTCCGCGTCCATTAAGTGTTCCACGTACGTTACCTCACCCACTACAAATCAGATCCCAGACGACACACACCAAGGGAGAGAAGCCGAGAGAACAATTGGGGTTTAGAGCAGAAACACACGAAACGGTGACCGTGAGCTCGGCCTGCACGTCCAGAGCCGTCCCCCAGCACCTCAGCAGCACTAATTCTGGTACAGGTCTACAAGCAGCAAGCTTTGAACGTCTTCAAGTAAAACTTCTTAAGTGGTCCCTGCTGAAACCTCAAACATCCAATACTGACCAGAAACCATCGAAATTAGAAGCATTGCAAACGAGACCTTTTAGAAGGACGAACGAAACGCATGTTGTTTATTGTTGACCAAGTCTTTATCTGCTCCAAACAGAGTCGCCACACCTGATCCTGCGTTACGGAATAAAAATAGCCCAAACAGAAAAAACTTGTTTGAAATGACTAATACCACTGTGTCATCCACATGAAGTCAGCTTGGCTATTCAATCAGTCACTTTACGTTGAGTTTTTACCAGGACTAGCTAAACCAGATCCTACGAGAAACTCGTTAGTTAACTAATACTTGGATGCAATCTAGCTCTGTTAACCCATTCCGGTCTGTTATCCACCGATAGCGATTTCAAAAACGACCCTAAGAGCCATCCTTTAATTCTCCAGCAGGACCTGAGGCCCATGCGCTAAAACAAGGACCATCTTAAGAAGCTGCTTCACTCTGTAGACCTGTACCCCCCCCAAAAATCACACTTCCATTCAACAGACAATCATGAAGATCTGCAGCAATAACATTCTTGCAAACCTAAAAAAGAAAATGCAATTTAATTCTGTTTAAGTTCCACAGGAAACGACTGGTGACATTTCCCCATGAGACATCTTACAGATTAGAAGGGAACTACAGAAAATGTACTTGCTGGACCGTCTAATTAGGAATCTGGGGCTTGTACTTGGTCATGTGACCACTGAGTAGTTCTAAAATTTTAACCAACACGAGTTAAAATGTAAAATCTGTGCCTAGAAGCCAGAGAGACCAATACATGGACTCGAGTCATTGAGGTGTGAATATGTGTCTATAAGATCCACATTACCAATCTGAAAACATTAGACTTTCAGCACAACAGCATTTTCACAGTCTTGTTCTTCAAGATCTCCCCATGATGGGATGTGTCCCCAAACCTACATCAAGTCCTACACTAACTCGTGACCACCTTTACAAACTCCAGAGTAAAGAAACTGGCTCCTCTGAGCACACCTGAGTCAAGAGACACACACACAGAATCTTACCTTTCTCCTTCATCAGATCTTTCAGCGTCTGCCATTTCACATCATAGGGAATGTTGCTGACAAACACGCGGTATCTTTTGTTGGGGTTCCCATAGGGCTCAAATCGCCCTCCGCCGCCGCCGCGCTTCGGTGGTCTCTCCTTTCTGGTGGGCTCGTGGTTCGACTTGCCATTCACCGAATTTCTGTGCGCATGCGTGAAAAACACGACATTAAGAAACTTAAAAAAACGTTGTTTTTTTTTCAATTGGCACGATGGAAACGACCAATCAACTCACGGGTTGCAATGTGCAATGCTACCTTAGCACGCTAAACTAAGGCCAAGCGGAAACTGTTTATTACTAAAAACTTTAATATCTGATCTGTGTTTTATTTTGTACACAACACGAAATGAAGTTAAAATTCGTAGTTTAGGTCAAATTCTGTCCATTGTGAACTAGACGAGTCTTTGTTTGCATGACTCGTATCCACCTGACGACGGTTTCTAATAAGCCATTTTCCCTGCTTACATGATATGATTCCCTATTTGTTATAAGAGCAAAAACAATGGTTTACATACTTATTGACGCTAACAATAAACACATAACTACAAACATCAGGCGGTGTGCATGTGTTGCATTACCCTTGGCCTGGTTTCTCCGGCTTCGCCTCAGTCGGCATCTTCACTTCGGACATTGTGGTTTTTCTTCCTTCTTCAAATTAAACTGCGCACAGCCGGTCGTCCGACTCGGTCTAAATGAAGACGTGAACGCGTTTAACGTCGAGAAATAACGAGGATCGGTTGTGTTTTTGTCCCGCAAGCGTCGACGACAGCAGCAGCGCGTCCGTCGGTTACGAGGTAAAATGGCGACGACGCAGCGCGAGCGGAATGTGAGGTTTGACGAGCGGCGTGATGACGTGTGACGCACTCGAGTTTACACCAATGATCGACAAGAGCGGTGACGTGGATTTAGAGTATCAACACATTAAAATACAAACGCAACATTACACAAAACATTTCAAACAAATGTTGATGAATGAATCAGGACTGGATTAAAATCAGAAGTTGTAAATTCAATTGCTCCATTAAAGGCTATTTTTATTAAAATAATCCGATTTCTAATCACAGTTTTCAAATACTGTAATCTAATGTAGGTTTCCTGATGCCAAAATGCAAAACTTTAGTTTGCATTCATCAGATCTTTCAAGAATAAACAACAAACAGTTCAGAAGTCCAGAGCAGAGTTTTTAATTTGCTTGCACACTTTTCTTGGCTGATTTTAAGCACTCAGGTTTTGATGAGGACGTTAGAAACAGCATCTGTTTAGCCACTGCGCGACATGAACATTGTAGTAACTCAGATGTTTTGAGTGATAAATCTTGTGCTTAAATAACTGAAAAACAAAAATAGCAAAACAAAACAATTTGAATACATCAAGCACACCGGAAAAATCAGAGATTTAAACTGAATGACAAACAGTGTGTACATGTTTACAATAAACTCCATCCAGACAGACTGCTTTAGACATAAACATCCCCTTAAAAACAAAGTTTACATCCTCTCAAATCCTCTGCAGGTATTTCCTTCATACATTTGTGAGTGACATTTAAATAAAAACGTGTGTGAGGACAATGTTAAATTTGAGCAGGTTTAGTTTTATGAACATCATCTTTTAAAATGCTGAGCTGCTCTCGCAGGGTTGCATATTGTAGCCAGCTTCCCAACAGTCGGCCAATAACAAAGAATAAACTGGGTTAAAAAAACCTGTGTTCAACATTGTCCATCTGCTCCTATAGTTCTTAAGTCCTTCATATTCAGCCACATCTAAATCTTTGTTAATATCATACATGTATTGTTACGATTATAGGTAAGAATTGCATTGCAATATTTTTGAAATTGCAACAGGTACAGTAAGACGGTACGGTGACCTTTTGTTGGTTCTCCAAAACCACAAATGACACGTGATGGTTCAGGGCAGCACAAAAGATCAACTTTATTTCAAATACACTGAGCAATGACACGATGATGATGATGGTTTTATCATCATACTGTGTATCTATTGCACAACTTTCCCCCACACAAACGAATGTTGTCCATAAAGAGAATCCATTTAAAGAGAAAAAAGCTTTTTTCATTTTTTGCTTTTCTTCTCTGGTGTTTTTCTTCTGCTCTTAGAGGTGAAATCCGCTCACGCGTGACGAGTGCTTCATCAAAACTTTTGCTTGTTTGAACTTCAACTACAAAAGCGTCATTCTGTTTCGCCCAATCAGATGCGTCCGTGAACAATTAGCAAATCAATCACACGTTCATGGGCCTGTGTTCTCCACAGAACCCTGGATCTAGAACACACAACAGTTTCTAAGAACAGATACATCAGTTTATCTACACATTTACATGAGACACGTCAGAATTTACAGTAAGAGTTCATCTGGGCCTTCATATCTTACGTAACTAATTTTATGAATGATCATTAACAGAGCAGTAAAATTTTATTACGTACACACTCATACGTAGTTCCAAAATATGTATGTTGTTATTATTTTGTGGAACTGAAAAGGAGAATTATTGAATAATCTTAACATAGCTCTGAAACGACATAAAATCTAACATGTTCTAAAGCCACATGATAGCGATTTACTTTTTATGCCTTTTTAGTATAAACAGTTGCGATTACTATAATAATTCTTCAAAATGTCTCCTTTTGTGCTCCATGATAAAAAATAACGACAGGATTTCTGTATAAATGGACATTTTAAGCAAACCTTTAAGCACTGTCAAAATTTCAGCGGCTGTAGTGAACAGATTTCATGCTTTTAGAGTTTTTGAACGAAGACAATCCGCATCAAGTGCATACAGGCTGTGCTAGGATGCAAGGGGATCACGGTACAAGTGTCGAATGTGCAACTACAATACTGCATGTCCCAAAGAATTAGTCCCATGTCAATCTAGCTAGACGCTCAAATGAAGAAATGATAAACTCCGATGGGCGACGTTTTGCACATTCGTCTGGCAGATTCGTTGCGCGGCTACAAGACATTTGATGCTGTAGTGTCATTTATTTATGAAGAGATTCATTACTGCTACAAAATCCCAAATACACCATCATAAATCTCTGCCAACCGATACTCTTAAAACAAACCAACCAGCACACAGAAAAAGCAAACACACACCGTAAACACACACACAGACTCACTGAAAAAATTATTTTAGGGCCATCTGAAAGAGATCCGATGAGAACAATGTAGAATCATAAAGGTCTGCATCTGCGCTCAGCACAAATCAAAAGAGCAAACAGCTCACATCAAGGTTCAGTTGTCAGAAGGTGCTTCGACTTTAAGAGCACTGCATGCTGTTTCACGCTGCTTGCAGATCATTCGCTTCTGATGAACAACCTCTGCAAAACCTCTGTGACAAACATCACACCGAACAGTCACCAAATTTAATTTTTTGAATCTTTAAAGTCTTTTTTAATCTAAATTGACATGCATCAAAATCTGACAGGTCAGCATGATAATGGGTGCTTGTTTGTTTCGTCTACTGGCAACATTTCCTGGGTGTTCAAGAACGCCCGGATCGCCACTGCAGAATTAATTACCCTCCACATTCATTGTCTCCGCCCGCAAAGAGCCCCGTAATACCCAAGCTTAGAGCTTTAACTTTCACATAATATTTATACATTTATATCTAAATCGTACAGGAGCCACATCGGCAAAGTTCGCCAAGAATCGGACCGGACCGGACCGATCCTGCGTCAGGTGAAGATGGAAAGTACTTGAAGACGAGTAGAAAAACGATATGAGGAAATAAAGGTTTGGCTTAAAGCTTCAGCAGCTGTATGTGAAAATCCCTCCCCGCTGTGCTTAAAGAAATTGTCTATACACACACACACACACACACACACACACACACACACGTTACATTTCTGATTGTTTGAAATATAATGCATACTGAACGGCACAGGGTTCAAGCCCCAAATAAATAAAGATTTCTTAAAAACAACACGCTTAAAAAGGCTCAAAACGAAAACAGACCGGTGAAAAAACAACATGAAGTGCTCACATATTTAGATCAAACAGAGTAAATAGAAAAGAATGCATCTGAAGGTGCTGCGGCTCAAGGTGACGACGCGTCAAGAACCTGTAGCACGCTAATACCGCCGCGCCGGGGCCCCGGGCCCCTCCCCCGCACCACGTCCCTCATACTATGGTCTCGTCTGCTGTCTTCTTCAGCAGCTTGGTGGAGAGCAAGGAATGCTGGGTGGAGTGCGCGCCCTTGGTGTCGGGAATGAGCAAGCGGACTTTCTGATTGGTTCGTCTCCACTCGGAGTACAACTGACAGTGATAGCGGAATGACACCTGCAAACAAGAGCAACATTTCAGTTTACAGACCCAAAAACATGAAGAACTTAAGATTTCCTATTAGATTTGTGTCTGCTTGTGCGGGTGATATCGTACCAGAGTCCAGAGGACATATATGGTGAAGAGGGCGATGGTCAGGGCGATGAGGCCGACCGCCTCCAGGCGACTGTTGAAGTGCAGGTGGTCCTGAGCCCCCCGCAGGCACAGCCAGCCCGAGATGGCCGCCAGGGGCGTTATAAACAAAAAACACACCATGTCACAGAAGAGGGTGCGCTTCTCGTTCCGAGGGCCCGGGTCTCTGAGCCACTGAAGAAAGATGTGCTTCAGTTTTTACCTCAAAATAACCTACTAATATTTTAATGTTATGGCTGAAAACTGATACGAGGGTTAACAAAGTCTGTATCTACTAATATATATATATATATATATATAAAGTATAGTATGTAAGGTAACCCGCAGATTTATATTTTAAACAG
>JAZGTJ010005012.1:0-28814 GCA_036877575.1 Botia almorhae
AGACGCATGAACAGTTTTTTCCCCCAGGCAATACACCTTATGAACAGTTAAAATGTTCCTCTGCATTCCATCCTATCACCCATAGCACAACTGTACATACATAATTATTTGTCAATTTATTTTTTACAAATTATTATTAGTATTTTTTTTTTCTATTTTTATTTTTGGTCTACTTTTGGTCTCACATGTGTATTTTTCTTATTCCCTTATTTGTATTGTCTGTGCGTTGTTGTCTCTGTGTACTGGAGGCTAATAACACTGAAACAAATTCCTTGTATGCACAAGCATACTTGGCAATAAAGCTCTTTCTGATTCTGATTAATTGTTTATTAGCTATGAATATTTAACTGTATCTATTTTTAAAAAGTACTATTACGTTTTATAAATTGTGAAAATTCCAAATGGTCTGCAAACTGGATTACAACACTTACATTCATTCGTTTATCCTGAAAGAAATGAAAGTGAAAAGGGAGAAAAATTTATAATATTAAATTGCTGCATATACAATACTCATTTGGTTAAAGAAATACTTCAATTCAAATTATTTTAAAGGATCAGTATTGCCTTGCCCTGCCCACTTCAGACATTAATGTTCAATTAGCTGCAGTTTCCAAGGATTTATCTAATAATTCTGTTTCACTAAACTTTAAACCTAAAAATAAGCAGGTTTACATTTAACCCATCATTTTGATCATGGATTTAAGTTATATTTAAGATTTAGGTTTTAAAAAATCTTAAATACCATAACTTTAAACTCCGAATTAAATGAAATTAAATAACAAATGATTATGCAATAACTTAATCAAGGTTTAGGCTAAATAAAATAAAATGCACATGCAATTAAAATGTGACTGAGAGAGAGGTCTGACAAAAGCCCGTTTTAGCAAGGTGTTTATTATAAATAAAAATTGAAGCACATAGCGCTTTCAGAGTGCAAGGGTTGTGGTGGGACATCATGCCCGGGATGTGGATGTCGGACAAACCAAAGAAGTGAGGAATGTGTTTAACATTTAACAGCAGCAGTCACGGTGATGATGAGGTGAGCACCAGTGATCACGACCACCCCTCTCGTTTCTCATGCCTGCGTTCTGTGTGTCTGCTGGGCGGCGATCAAACAGACAGGACAGCGCTGGCAGCAGCGGAGATAGTTAAGCGCAATTGGCCAAGTGCACGTTGCAGGGATCCGTCTACAGTGATAACGACTCACACAGTGCTCAAGTCCAAGTCAAGTCTTGAGTCATTGCTGTCAAAATCTAAGTCGAGTCTCAAGTCTTCTTTAATTATGTCGAGTCGCAAGTTATCAAATTTAGCACTTGAGTCCAAGTCGAGTCTCGAGTCATGTGACTCGAGTCCACACCCCTGGTAAATTCTGCCACTTGAGCAAAATTTTGCTAACAGCTTTCCATTTTCAGGCAGGAAGGCTT
Source organism: Botia almorhae (assembly GCA_036877575.1). NCBI lineage: Eukaryota > Metazoa > Chordata > Actinopteri > Cypriniformes > Botiidae > Botia > Botia almorhae. The sequence continues at coordinate 1,425 of JAZGTJ010005012.1, forward strand.
TAATAAAAGAGTGAAACAACAGATTCATTCACAGTTCTGCTTTATTCCAACACCATTCACTCATATCAGCACAAAGAAACAACTAAGAGCAAAGCAGTAATGCATAGTACAATAAAGCAAAGTGTGAATGTCACTGTAAAGATGTAGATGTTTCAGCCTCTCCATAAATAATTTAACAACTTATTTTTACACTGCACCTACACTGCATCAGTCCATAGATATAAGTGTTTAATAATTTAATAAATGGTATAGTTTGATAATGTAGATATTCCTGTATCATAATGTCATGACTTTGGTGGAACATCAGTTTATTGATCTACATACATGCAGAACTTGAACCTTTTTAACTGTTACATAGTGTATGCCACCCAGTAGATAACATTGACCACAGCAAAAGTGAAAGGGAAGACAGCACGAGCATAGATATCAATTGTGTCTGCATCAATAGGTTTACATTTGCAGCATTTCTTTTCTTCGCTGCTTTCTTTCTGTATGCGATGAGACTGAGGGCCACGGACCTCACTATCCTCCTGCAGATTAGTGGGTTGCTCAGTGGACCGCTGGGCACGGTTCTGCCTTTTTGAGATGAGGAGGCCTTGGTTCATGCCAGCTACAGAGAGGGAGAAAAGAACCATGGCCTGCTTTCCATTCTTCACCATAGACTACAAGAGAAGATGAACAGAGAGTTTTTCAGAGAGAATATTCAGAATAGTTAAAACCTTTTTTACCTTATGGTTTAAAACCTTACTTTATTCGTTTTTTATATATAGGGCTTAACATATTAACACTGGCATTGGCTACAATCTTATTGTCGGTTATGTTATGCTCCTGTTTAAATTGAAAGGCTGAATGGAAAACAAGGGTTACAAATGTAACTGCAGTTCTATGACTTTCCAGTGACCACCAGAAGCAGTACGTCATACTGAATGTTATCTCACTGCAGAGGCACAGGTCGAGTCTAATATCAAAGATCCTCATGACCAGGATGACTCAGGGTGAACCCCTATTTAACCCTGTGACTTCCTGCAGACTGTCCCTATCTAATATTATTATATCTATCTAATATATAATATAATATTACACTCTGATTATGAGTGACAGAACACTTTGTATCCGTAGTATTCGACGCATCAACATAAATCATGTAGTACCATATGTCACTTAGGGGGACACCTTTAATACCACCCAAGACGTTGAGATGCTTCTTGTTAAATGATATCTCGGTCCTGATGGCAATGGACATCTATTAGATTTGTAAATGGGTGATAACCTCAACTATAAAATGCAACAATCTAGATTTAAAAGGGGCTAACCACTTCTTGGGTCCCCCAAAACAGAGAAAAGGTTGGTCTGATTTCTGATATCTTCTGTGGCCCTGAGGTGTGCCACGGAGTGCCCTTACTGGGCATAAAAGTCGGTCACAATGTTACTACTGAACTATCTGCATTCCGGTACATGCCGCATGTTAACATGTGGTGCTTACACTTTTAGCTAAAGTAATGACCAAGAGAAGTACTCTTTAAAAAAAAAATGACATGAATCCACTTCATGTCACTGTGCTCCAGAGGTTTAAATAAAGGTAATGTAGAGACTTCAAGACAAGGTTAAGGTCCCATGAAGGTACCCAAATGGCCTGAGTGGGGCAGTCGCTGCGCACCTCTAAGAAATTGAATAAACATTGGGTCATCCCAATGGATGACCATCTATTAGTACATGATGTGTTAAAACTGCAGTCACAGACCACTAAAGTAGAAGCTGCAGATCTTTTAATAGAGATTGTAAAAATGTAACACCAAGGGGGACACTGTTTGCTCCCTACAACAATCAGGAAAGAACTTCCACCTATAAGTGAAAGACACTCTAAAGTTCATTATAGTGTTCTGCACATCTTGATCACGGACTCAAAAATTGCTCTGGCCTGTCAGAGGCCAAACACAGAGTGCATAGGTGGTCTGGATTTAGGTGCCAGATCTGACCTTCCAACTAGTGAAGAAGATCCATTCTCTTGGGAAGGTTCCAGGGCTCCCCTTATAAGAGCCTGTACATCATTGGAAACTAGGGTCATCCTGGCCAATTTGGTGCTACTAGCAGTAGCCTGTGATGTCCCTGAAGAACTTTGTGAACAGTTGCCATAATCGATAGTATTGGAGGGAAGACATACAGTAACTGATCTGGCCAGTCGTGGGCTACAGCATCCTGCCCCAAAGGACTGGAATCTTCCAGTAGTAGGCATTGAAGATCCTGCCGAGGTGAAGAAGTCCACTTCCGCTTTGCCAAAGCGCTGCCATATTATCTTTACCACCTCTGGGTTGGATTTACACTCTCTCGACAGAGGTCTGTGGCCTGACAAGAGAAATCTGCCACCACATTTGTCGCTCCTGGGATGTGCATTATTCTGATACTCACAAATCAAGGGAAAGCCCATGTCAACATCTTTTGTGATACCTGGCTGGATTTCATGCCCCCTTGATGGTTGAGGTGATAAACCACAGATGTATTATTCAACCTGATGAGAACATGTCTGCCTTCCAAACTTGGTGCAAAGTACATCAGTGCCAATAGTACTGTTTGTATGTGTAGAGCACACGGTGCCCGCGGGAACCAGGTCATCCCCAAGGACCACATGAGTCACCCGCAGGCCTGTTCTACAAATAGCACAACTCACTAGTGAGCTGCGTCTAAAATTTAATTTTATTCTATTTCTATTCTTTTTTAATCACACTTGCATTTATATAGATTTAAAAATGACGATATCCTAAAAATATGTTTATTATACATGAAGTTTAGATAAGTTTAGGTGAACTCTGACCTACTCTAGTTCAAAGGTCAGTATTGTGCGCATGACAAAACTTCAGTGCTCGTTAAGAGTAAGCTAGCAAGTGCAGTGAAGATGGGCGCTGGATGCAGTTTCTCACCCCAAAAACATGGTAGAAAAAAGAAAGAAAACTTATCACTTTCACAACGAATGGGAGGAGGATTTTTTACAACTGTGAAAGAAACCTGCGCGTGTCTCATTTGCGGGGCGACTATGGCGACGGCAAAGCGGCACAATGTGGGGAGACACTTCACTACGTGTCACAAAAGCTACCATGCTAACTACCCACCGGGAAGCGTACTACAGTTAAACAGTTATAATTTTGTTAAGAAAAAGGAAGCAGATTTGGTCATTAGTTCAAAATGTGACAAAATTTATTAAATATTATGTAAGTTAATTTTTCTTTAACATTACATAATTGATAAGTTTCTGAAACATGGTACAACATATTTCATGATTTGTTAAAAGGGTTTGTCAGTGGCTAGTGAAAATGGGACATTTTTCCTATGAAATGTAGTGATGTAAATGTATGCTGTTTCCCACCTTGTTGTCATTGTTGATAATAATTGTAAGAAATCATTAACGTGATCAGTGTCTTCACATAGATGAGTATAATTAATCATTATTAATAATGTATAACTAAAGGCAAACTGAGCAAATTTGTTATTTCAGAAGAGTGTATCAAACTGGTAGCCCTTCGTAAGACTACCCATGAAGTAGCTCTCAGTTTCAAAAAGGTTGGTGACCCCTGATGTAGAGTATACTCTCCCCCTTTTTGGGAATTTCTTTCCCCTTTGACAACTCAGACTGCCCCCAGCCCATAAAAGAAGCATCAGTCTTCTGCCAAAAAAGAATCCTGCACAATGCAACACCCTTGGTCATATATGATCTTTTTTTCTATGGTTTCAGTGTGAAATGACTGTGTAATTTTGATCAACTTGTTCCTGGGCCTACTAGGATTTAGGTTACAAATGTTCACCCATCTCTGGAAGAAACATAGCATACCCATGAGTCTGAGGAACTACCTGAATGGAAGCCTGGCCTGCCTTTAAAACCACTGGAGGAGCAGCAGATTACAGGCCATCTGCTGTTCTGATGGCAAAGCTTCAGATTTAAGGCTCTGATGTTTGCATTCCAGGTGACTACTGGATCCGCACCTCCCTACCTACTCTCACTCTTGCGCACCTATGTGCCCACCAGAAATCTGTGTTCAGCTAACGACCGTGACCTTGTGGTTCCATCCCAACGAGGGAGGAAATCACTCTCCCGGACTCTCTCTTTCACTCTGCCCGGTTGGTGGAACGAACGCCAGATCTCTATCAGAATGGAGTCATTAGCCATTTTCAAGAAACAACTAAAAACTCATCTTTTCGTCTTTACTTCCTAGACTAATTTACTAACACACCCCCACTTCTACTTTAAAAAAAAAACTTATACTGTGTTGAAATATCTGAGTCCTGTCTATAGCACTTATTCACTGTTGCCTCTTATTGTATTTGAAGCTGCTTCCATATCCTCATTTGTAAGTCGCTTTGGATAAAAGTGTCAGCTAAATGAATAAATGTAAAGCTTTTATCAGTTGTGAGTCCAGAATAACACCTATGAACTTTACTGACTGACATGGAGTTAACCGGCTCTTGCTGAAATTCACAACCTGGCCGGGCAATATGTGCTTTGTGATTTCCTGTGAGTAAGAGCAAAGAAGCCAGTCATCCATAAATGGAAGTACCTGTAAACTTTTGGCCTGTATTGGACCCAACACCGATGCAATGCACCTGGTTAAGACTTGTTGAGGTAGAGAAAGTTTAAAATGAAGTACTCAAAATTGATAGACTTGTTTCTGGAATGCAAAGTGGAGGACTGGTCTGTGCTGTGGAGCAATTGGAATATTGAAGTAATGCCTGATTGCCTTGAGAACATCGGTCACACGCAACATGTGAAACAGTAATATCTTAAGAAACTTGTTGAGGGAGTGAAGGAGGTTGAGTATAGGCACTGCTGTCTTTTTTGGAATTATGAAGTATATTGAGTAGAACCCTCTAAGCCATTCCATTTTAATAGTTCGAAGGCACCCTTTTTTAGGATTATTATTAGGTTATTTCTTGCTTTAAGGAATTTGAATTGTTAGAGTTTTAAACTGTGGTCATCTTGACCCCACTGAAAGAGTGAGCCCGCCATTGCAACTGCAGCTTGTAACCTTAAGTTAAGATCACTATAACCCATGGGTCTGAGGTCGTTGTGTCCCAGTACCTAAGCTGTTGATGAGGAAAAACATCCACCGCCCAGCCTTGGACTTTCAGGTCCTGTGTCCCTGGCCTTTAGCATCTCTGGGAGGTTGCTGGCCAGGTGCTCTGCCCTTTGAGGTCTGAAATGATTGCTGCCCCCATCCCCAGGGCACTGAACAGATTGTTCTACTCAATGAGACCACTCCAAATGCAGACACTTTTATGAGTGTATTAGTGGGGTGTGTTGAAAACTGAGCGTGGGGTAGTTCATGCCCTAGTACTGTAATTGAGACATCAATACTCTCCTCAGATCCACAAACTGCTGTCTTGTCTGATTCACCTGGACACTGCACTCATACTGGTCACAAGGGACTTTGTATTAGACTTAACCTGTGCATCTGCAAACAGATAACGTTCAGTCTAAAGCACTGCCTCTGGTGATCAGGAAGAACAAAATAGCATGATCTTGTATTTTAATGTCAAGCAGGTATCAAGAGCATATACTGCCACGTACTGTCCATGTGCATTTATATCGCTCATTGTCTGTTTGACATTGTTTTACATTCTACTGATTAAAGACTTGTTTACTATGTTTACCTCGTTGTAGTGTTAATAGAATAGGTCTGGGTTGCAACTATCTGACGTCACGTATTGTAATGAAAACAAAATGGGCACATCCAAACGAAAGTATTGGTCATTAAAATGTTTTATATTAAGCTATGACATTGTATACATTCACATAGCCAATGTCAGTGTTAATATATAAAGCCATATATGGGTTTATAGTCAAGGTACCCTTTAAGTTTTGAAAACATTTATGTTCCAGACTCAATATTATTTTCAAGAATAGACTCTAATGTAAAAAATTATTACATATCAAATTTGCAATCGTGACTGATTGAACAAATTCAGCTACAGATTCTTCATATGAAAATTAACAAGTCTTAGGAGGTTAAACTCTTCTATATTTTAAATGCAAATTCATATTTGTTAATCAATAAACATTAATGCTGCAGTGTACAGCTGGCTTTGATTCTTCTAATAGTACCTCTGTACTCTTGTTTGTCTTGACTTTGGCCTTCTCCTTCTTGCTGTAGTCTGCATTGTAGTGTGCAAATGCATATTCAATCAAGGCAGCGAATACAAAGACGTAGCAGATCCAGAAATACACATCCAGGGCCTTGATGGCAGATGCACGGGGCAGTGATGAACGAGCACTAACCATCAGCGTTGTCATCGTGAGCACCGTGGTGATCCCTAAAGTTGACCGTAAAAGGGAAAACAATTATTTTACTTAATTTGTTACATGTTGTTTCTTGTGAACTGTAAAATGATTTACATTTTCACAGATATTATATGTTTTTTATGACAGAGTGATCGAACGACTGACCCAACGACACCCTAGCAGGTACGGCTGATTGGCTGATCCAAAAAGAAACCCATGACATGGCAACCAATAGGATGGAGGGCATGTAGGACTGGATGATGTAAACTCCTCGATTACGTCGTAGCTGGAAACGTAAACTGAGTCGTGGAAATTGGCCCGCTGTTTCAAAGGTGACAACGATATTTTGTGTAAAAATTTTTTATTGTTTTTGAGTTAGAAAAACAGATTCTGACATGATTTTAAACGTTTAAACTGTTGTAGGTATGAGTAAAAATCAGTAATTATTTGGGGGGGTAGCAGAAAAATCCTCACCAGATTTAAAGTTCATCGTTTCTGTAATAAAGCGATAATCTGTGATGGTAAACTGAGACAGCTCCAGTTTGTCCAGCCCGTGGATGTATCTCTGACTGTCTGACCAATGATACACAATATCCTCTGAAGAGTAGCCATCTGCAAATGATTCAGAGCATTCAGAAATGTAGTGTGTGTGTGGTCTTGACTTTGTTTTTGTCCAGAAAATTGTTTTTCTCTTGTTATTAGTTCATGTAGATTAGTGTTATCTCATAAACGTTTTATATCCCTCTAAAGGTTTTTCCTGGACTCACAGCTTTCCAGGTCTAGCATGCATTCCTGCTCATCCATGGGGTACTTGGTAAGGTCCATGTCACAGGCCACTGTTGATGTAATTCTGAAAGCATTACAGTAAAAGAAATAGTGAAATAGTAGAGTCTTTAGGACTGTAGTCAGATCACTATATTAAAAGCAATAACAACAATTTGCAAAACCCTAAGCCAAGCTAAATGTCAGCAGTCTTCCAGTGAGCAAGCCAACAGGGCAACAGTGGTAAAAAATAAAAACTCCAATAATGTATAGATGAAGAAAAACCAGGAGGGGCAGTTCTCCTCTCGAACATTAAAGCTGCAATCTGTGTCTTTTTTGTTTAAAAATGGAGAGCTACAGTGAGTCGAAAAGAACAACATTGCAACTTCCTCATAAAATGCTGCCAAATATCATAAAAAAATTGTTAGATTAAAAGTGTCGCACTCACATCTTGCATTATTGTAACACTAGTCCATTGGTTACAGCCCCCTTGAGAGTTAAGCTATATATGTCTGTTTTTCTACAGTCATGTATACACACCTACTATTTCTTAGAATTCAAGGTACGTGGCGTTTTCTTTACCAGGATTTTCTTTCTTTTTATATTTAAGACTCAGCTTTAAAGGCTTATAGCATTCCTTGGGCCACCAATGTGCTTCCACATCCTCTGTGGGAGTGGTTGGACATTAATACTCCTTCTAGTGGTTTAGTTTCTAAGATTTATAATTTAATCCTTTTACTGCAGTATACTCATATTCCAGATATCCACTCCTGGGAAAGGGAGGGTCTTGCTCAAACCGATTGGGACGTGGTATGGGCCAGATGTTTTACTGGTTCTAAGAATCTTGCACATCAGATGATACATTATAAGTGTATCAATAGGGCCTATATCACCCCCAGTGTTTTATACAAGATGACGGTAAGATCTGGTCCTTATTATCATTTATGTAATAAAACTAAAGTGAGCTTGTACTTGCACATGTTTTGGGAATGCCAGGGGGTGGTTTGTTTTTGGAAACTTGTATGTTCTGTTCTTTCAGATTTCCTGCATTTAGATATACCTCGAGATTCCCTACTTTTTCTATTGTTAGACTATTCTGGATCAGGAATAAGTATTGTACGGCAAACATGATTGGTTGGAGCGAGAACATGCAACAATTGGTCAGCACCATGTGGCTGGAATCTGATTGGCTTAAGTAGAAAGTGGGTGGAGTTCATCCATTTGTGGATTGGTGCTTGATGCATAAAATGTCTCAAAATCTACAAATACGCGCAGCGATTTACAAATGCACAGCGTGCTATCCACAAATTCACAGACAGCTATCCACAAATGCATGCAGCGATCTACAAATGAACAGGACTCAATTCACACATAAATGCCAGGCAAAGTTGTGTTTGTAGAATAAAATATATATTTGTGATTGTTTTTTATTTGAAGATCTCATTCTATTTATTTTGTGAATATGCTTGGTTTTATTCAATCGCTTTACATTTATTTGTGGATCATAATAGATTTGTTTGGAATTATACAACAATTCTACCCCCGTATGTCTGCCAGGCAGGCCGAGATCAGTGTTGCTGTTCTGCGAACATCCATCTGATATAAGATTTAAAGCTAGATTTAAAGCATTTCTCTCATTTATGTACCCAGTGCTCCTATGCTCCATGGACATCAAGTGGGACGTAAGGGGGTTTTAACTGAGGACACTGTTCACTGGACACTGTTAATGTCTCAGTTATGCTTACGTAACCCTGAGTCCCTGACAGGAGGGAATGAGAGACTGTCTGCCACACTATTAGATATTGGTGTTAAGATAAATCCTCCTTTCAATGAAAAAATTTCTACTGTATAGTAATATGAACTAGATAGGTACATTTTCTGAATAAAATGTGAGTGGTGCTTGCCATTGCAAAAATCTGGAAAATTTAAACAATGTTAACACAATTTAACATGATATTGGCATGTTTTAGGATGAAATTACATGATGTTAACATGACTTAGCATGATGCTAACATGACTTAGCATGATGCTAGCATGACTTAGCACAATGCTAACATGACGCTGACATGACTTACTAAGCATGAGGCTAACATGATTTACTTAGAATAAGGTTATCGTGACTTAGCACGATGTTAGCATGATACTAGCATAACTTAGCATCGTACACCCGATCGCTTATAAAAATGTCATAGCAAACCCCACCACAATAAGCTGGTTGATTTGACACATCATTCATAGGTCTATGACAAACCGTGCGGGACGATTAGCGCCTAGAATTTTTGTCCAGAAAAAAAAGAACTAGATTGCTGAAGAAAATGTGAGTGGTGCTTGCTGTGACAAAAATCAGGAATATTTAAACGATGTTAACAGAATTTAGCATGATATAAGCAGATTTTAGGATGAAATTTAATTATGTTAGGATGACTTAACAAGATGTTAGCATGATGTTAACATGACTTAATGTGATAATAGCATGACTTAACATGATGTTAGCATGATTTAACATGATGTTAACATGACTTAACGTGATACTAGCATGACTAGTTGCCAGGGCAATACCTAAAGACCACTAACTTCCTGAGTCAAATAGTGGGTAGAAATTTTGTCCAGAAAAAAAAAAATAGTATGTCGAATAATAATAGTGACGCTTTGCTTCGCAAGCACCACTTATGAGTCTTGGTGTATATAAAATCTCTGTTAGACTATGTGATGTCAGACAGATGATAGCAAATCAGCAATGCTAAGTCTGGGTCAGTTCTGGTTTTATGGCATTTTCTCAGTTCTTTATGGGCAAATCATCAATGCTAACAGGTCTAGGTCAGTTTTGGTTTTATGTCATTTTTTCAGTTGTGTATGGGTTTGGATACAACTTTAAAATAACAGATGGATCTGGGTTGGTTCCACATACCACATTTCCGCATTACTTCAAGTTTGTGTTTAAATATTTGGACCCGTAAAGGCCTGTAGTTTTTGGTGTAAGAGATCAGGGTTTAAGTTCACTTCTGGGTTTAATTCTTTTAAGGTCATTGTGCTTAGTGCCATTTCTGCAATAATTAGTCTGCAAAGAAACTGGTCACTACACAAGTATCTTAGAGAATTGTGCAATGTATTTATATACAGAAATATATTTCATATTATACTCATATATCTGAAAATGTCACATTTAACAGCCTGACAAATGTAGCTGCCACTTCGATGTGACCAGTCGTAAAAGAACAACAAGTAAGCTTTTGACTGTCCCACTGAGAATGACGCTGTGCTTCACCATATACATGATATGGCAAAACACATTGAGAGTTAAGTAGTGTTAAATACATGGATACATGGAAAGAAATTTGCATTACAGGTTGACAAATCTATAAGCAGGCATGAAAATGGGTCAGGGGTGAAAAAGGTGAGAAGGGTGCTCGAGGGGTGATGTGGCCTCTGATGGGGCCGGGAGGTGGGGGGACTCCCACAGAATAAATATAACGGCCTCATTAGGGGACATGCTGTAACTTAACTTGTTTATTCTTCCATCATGATTGACAGCCAAGGTTTTTTTTTTTTTGGGGCAAAGAAATCAACCTAATCTGGCAAATCCCTGCCTGTTGACTTTATTGAATACATCCCTTAAATAAAAGAACACCTCTTGCCCTTTTACTGAGACCTTGCCCTCGAGTTGAAGCCACGACCAATTCCAGCTGCATTTTAACCCAGCATCCAGCTGTTTAACCAGAGCTGCATCGTTCTGCCCTAACACACTCATAATGCAAAAATAATGTTTGTATTAGTGTTAACAAAACTTTAGCATTAAATGTAACTTACTCTCAACGTTCACATGAAGCATCTAAAAACGCGTGGAAAACGCGAGGAGCGTCGCTTCCTTCACCAATTTCAAAGCGCTTGGGAGCTTGTGCTTCTGTAGCGTCTGCTGTTACTAGGCAACCATGAAGGCGCTGTCAGTTACAAAAAATATTTCTGCTTTGGATTTTAAACTGCGCGGCTCCATTGAAAATAAAGAAAATTGAAAATAAAACGCGCTGCGTGTGAACGGCCCCTAAGCCTTTGGTGACACATAAACACCACAAAATTAAATTGTGGATTTTTCCCCTGTCGGATTGTCCCGCAGGCAGAAATGGCGCCCTGGATGTCAGTGGATGGTGTGCACGGTCTACGAAGGCGGGACGCTCAGCTTTCACGATTTAAAATGGCTCAAATCCCCCCTCCCCTCCATCTTTACACAACTGGCACCAATATACAAGAGTAAGAACTTTCATTAAATGACTGTGCAGGTGCAATAAGTTAGCATATGACAATATTGTGAAATATTGTAATAAAAACACACATACCGGCTACTGTACAGAACGACTCCATCAGGCTGCAGGCGTATGAGTTTGTTCTCCACAGTTACATCATGAAACCAGGCTGATTTGGCGTTGACAATGAAGGTGTCTGGTAACCAGAGTTTATCTACAAAACGGCTATCCAGTCCCAGAGTTTTGTTTGTGTGGTTGTAGGACAGACGATCATCTCTCCAGCTCTGCCGCAAAAACACTGTCATGGTATATTCCTGTTAACACAAACAATGATTATTTTCTGTAAGAGGTGTTTGGAACACAAAAGCTGTTTTTTTAACTAAATCCTGCTCTTTTTCTTTTACATAACAGATGCTAAAGAGGACTGGGATTGTCATGCTTCAAAATAACAAAAATCACCATATGTGTATCATTAAAAATAAGGTCCTTTGCAGATATGCAATAGCTTTGTCTAAGAGTTATTTACAGAAAATCTTTATATCCACATTAGCTCTCGTTGGTGCATTCAGAACTTTTAAACTTTTTCCACTTTAAACAGGATGATTTTAAAACATAATGGTGTTAATATTAATGATTTTCCATGTGGGAAATATTATGTAGTGCTGCCCATCAGAAGCTACATTGAATTTATTTTTTATTAAGAGGCAAAAATCCATAGTGCATTCGTTAGTGTTCTTCTTCTTCCAATTGAGTCTATGGCAGCCCAGAAAACTGTACATAATAAAGTTGTGAAATTTTGCACACAGATAGAGGACTGTCTGAAATTTTTATATACTTCAAATTTCCTATACTTCAAACCCTTTAGTGCAGGGGTGTCCAAACGTTTTGCAAAGAGTGCCAGATTTGGTGAGGTGAAAATGTGTGGGGGCCGACCATTCAGTCTGACATTCTTTGAACCTTTAAGGGTGGTTTAACTACAGTGGTTCAAGCTGTAGGAATGCCAAAATGACTAGAAAACTGTCAACCGCAAGATGGTATAACACTGTATATTTTCTGTCAATTTCCACCCTTCTGCTACTTATAGCAACGACGGAAATAAGCGCAGTTAAGATACTATATGTAGGAGAGCATTGCTATAATGATTATATTGTATTGCACTATGTTGCTTTGAATTATTAACAATGAATCAAAACTAGTTGATACAGAGTTTATAGGTGAGATGATTTATTAACGTTACTGTCTGAAGTTATGCAATGAAATGATTACAATGAAGATGCATGTAATTGGTAAAATAACATATGCAATTACATTTAAACAGTGTATGTAAAGAATATTACCTTATAAAGAATAGGAATAGAGAAAGACGAGAAAAGAGAGGCCTGAAAGTTGGGCCTAGAGCTCAGATAGAGAAGGGCATAGTAAGGGCAGAATTCAAGAGCAGAGCTCAAGGAAAAACACCCACAGGAAAGAAAGAAGAGCATGGAAAAGAAGCGCCAGAGCATATCTTACATTCCCTTTTTATCCTTCCTTGACCATGTGACTGAAACCAACCTAAGATAATCAAACTGACCAATCAGAAGACCATGTGTAACCCCCACTGTACTGAACAAATGGCAAACTCCCTACGTACAACACAAACATCTCAGCCTATAGCCTTTTTTCTCTATCAGCTCATCTGTGGGCTCAGGAATACAAAGTGTCCCTTTAGGCAAGGAGATAAGGTTGTGACACAGCAACAAATGCCATTAATATTCAGCCCTAACAACCATTAACATTAAATGCAAATGAACTATTTAATGAGGCAAATGGCATACTTTTCATTTTTTCACACAGAACACAAACAAATCTAAACACCGGTCTACTGCCATCTTCTGGTGAAATATAAAATAGCTTTTTTGTACGTGTGTGTTTTATACTGTGGTCAACAGTGCTGGCGGGCCGCATATTATTGATTTTATGACAGAGGCTTCAGGCCGATGGAAATTTGAACACGGGATGCAATTTGGACATGCCTGCTTTAGTGCCACCAAGTTATGGAACTTGTGTCGATACCTCTTACTGTTTTTGTATACAAGGTCTACGGATGTTTTGGCGAACATGCAAAAATAGATATGAGCTGCATCTTGGCAAGTATTGACACAGAACTTGGTATGACCTGAGTTTCATCACAGCATCATCTACTGGTCCAAAGATATGAAAAACAGGTTTTTTTTGCTTATAACTTTTAAATACTTTGGTCTATTATTATGAGAATGAGCTCGTTAGATTCCTTGAGGCATGCTGAGTCAATATCTGATGTTCCATGGTTGGCCATTTTGGGCGTATTAAATGCCGTATTTTAAAAAAAGCAAATGCGTATTGTTACAAAACTTTATCTGATTCATCATTACTATTCTGAGGTGACCTGCAATCATTGTACTAATTAATACTGAAACATGTTAGCATCATGTTAATTGATGTTTAAGCAGGTTTGCATCATGTGACTACTTTTGTAGTCAGTTCTGCAGTGTGTTTAAATGTGATAGCATTAGGCTAGTTAATGCTAAAATGTGTTTGCATCGTGCTAAAAGGTAATAGTGTCATAATTGTTAAAACATGTCAGGATAATGCTAAAACCTGCTGGCATCATGCTAAATGATGCTAAAATGTGCTAGCATCATGATAATTAATCTTAAACATACTAGCATCATGCTAAAATGTATTAGCATTACGCTAATTAATGCTAAAACGTGTTAAAATCATACTACATTAAAACTTTAACAACTTACTAAAATGTTCAACTTGTTACCATTATGTCTGTGAATGTCAGACAAAGTATTTCAAGCCATTATACACTTTTCAGGCTGGTTTTGTCAAGCCAACAAAGTTTGTCCTTAGACTTTACTATCTAGTTGGTATTCTTGTTCTTGTTTAACAACCTGAGTGAATTATGCACTTACACATATTATATAGAACCTTTGATAAGCAGGTCCAATTCAGTGCGTACTGTCACAGTATCCGATTCTGGTCAAAGGGCTAGTCTTAAGTGAACAAACAGTTTGGAAAAAACAGCTTGGAACGTGTGTCTTTATTGGATTTTATTGGATTAATGCATTGCTGTAGATCTTAACGTGACAGCAACCTAAAATAACTGAATTAGGCTTTAATGTTAATCAAACAACAACAGAAAAACACAGCACTGTTTGTATTTATATCTTTGTTGTATTTACTTGTCCTATTGTCATTTTATTCAATGTTCTTATTACTTATTTCTTAAGAAGTTTTTACTTATTAGGGAAGTGATTGTAGTATCCTAATTACAAAAGAACTAGCTTTTTTGTGCAACAAAACCAGTCATTTTGATCACAAAAATCCCAAAACTAAATTCCAAAATTCTTGCGTGACTGACAGTAGCAGTACAGTGTAACACTGTACTTGCTGTGAAAATTATTATGCTTATTGCTATATAACTGATATCATGATTTTTGGCCTAACAACAGATTGTTAAGTAATTGATAGAAGAGAAAATTATTATTGACAAAACAGAAAATTTCAGTCCAAATTCCATATGATTGGAAAACATGTTGTTTTAACCCCCTGAAGTAAAGGGTTAATTGTTTTCCTGTGGCCAAAAAATATAAACATGACATTACTGAATGTCAGAAACATTGTTTGAGGAATTCACAGAATGTCATAAAAAGAATATTTAAAAAAAACACCCTGTAAGATCAATCTAACTCCCAACATGTATAGCTGGCTCTTTCTATTTTGGTACTGAGGATATAAATATATTTGCTTTTTTCCAGCACACCATCTGTGACCTAAAATCACCTGCCAAGATTATTCACCCCTCTGCCTTCCACAGTATAATTTTCACATCATGTTAAAAGGATGGCTCTTCCCTGTGTATACATTAAACAATGTTATGTTATTCCATATATAACTGCTTCCAATATAGATATATATATATAGCCATTAGAATCTCTAACGTTTTTAAGTATACAAAAAGGAAAGATATACATTTGTTTATTTTCATAAATACAGTAGATTAGTCTACCATTTTACATGTATTCACTTTATCATTCATCACATGCGTCTGCTTGTGTTTGACATCAACAAATGCCTCTTCCTTTCAACATAGTTCCCACATCTATAGCATTTCTGGAAACTACTTAAACATTTTATGTTGTACCATCACTAAACCTAAAAAAAAACCCATCAGTTTAGCAGTCAGGGGAATTTTTAGAACCATTTTTAGGATGATCCCAATGTCAGAAATCACATTTCAGAATAATACTAGCCTAAACTCATCAAACTATGGAATAACACAAATGCAGGGAATTATGTTGCAACCCTCTGCAAATGTGCTCCTGGCATTCACCCAGTTTTGTAGGGGTTCTCATCTATACTAAACTCTGACTGCTTTTCTTCATTATTGGGTCCAAATTATCCATTTAAAAAAATAATAATTCTATGGTTCATGGTCAGAAAAACATTTGACTGGACATTGACCTCCAGACCGGACTATTGCAATGCACTGCTTGATTGTTGTTGTGCATGTTCAATAAACAAGATACAGTTAGTCCAAAATGTAGCAGCTAGACTTCTTACCAGACCCAGGAAATGCTTTAATACAATATAAATCATATTGTATCACAGGGGTCATCAACACGGTGCCCACGGGTACCAGGTCGCCCCCAAGGACCACATG
This sequence comes from Botia almorhae, assembly GCA_036877575.1. Classification (NCBI taxonomy): domain Eukaryota; kingdom Metazoa; phylum Chordata; class Actinopteri; order Cypriniformes; family Botiidae; genus Botia; species Botia almorhae. The sequence goes on from JAZGTJ010005012.1 coordinate 17,380, forward strand.
ATTCGCCCGCAGGCCTGTTCTTTTTTAATCACACTTGAATTTATATAGATTTAAAATGACAACATCTTAACAGTATGTTTATTATACATGAAGTTTAGATAAGTTTAGGTGAACTCTGACCTACTCTAGTTCAAAGGTGAGTATTGTGCGTGTGACAAAACTTCAGTGCTCGTGGAAAGTAAGCTAGCGAGCACAGCGAAGATGGGCGCTGAATGCAGTTTCTTACCCCAAAAACATGGCAGAAAAAAGAAATAAAACATATCACTTTCACAACGAATGGGAGGAGAAGTTCTTTTTTATGACTGTAACATAAACCTGCGTGTGTCTCATTTGCAGGGCGACTGTGGCGACGGCAAAGCGGCACAATATGGAGAAACACTTTACTACGTGTCACAAAAGCTACCATGCTAACTACCCACCGGGAAACGCACTACGGGCTGAGATTAATAGAAATAAAGTGCTGAATATCTGTTTCCCACCTTGTTGTCATTGTTGATCATTATTGTGAGAAATCATTAACTTGATCTGTGTCTTCACATAGATGAGTATCATTAATCATTATTAATAATGTATAACTAAAAGCAAACTGAGCAAATTTGTTATTTCAGAAGAGTGTATTAAACTGGTAGCCCTTCGTATGACTCCGTACCCATGAAGTAGCTCTCAGTTTCAAAAATCTTTAAGATCACAAAACTCATCCACTAAATGAGGTAGAGCATTTTCACATTTGCCTCCTAAACTCTCGAAAAGCTTTCCTGACACTGCTTGGAGCAGTGTCCCTCACAATTCAAATCTAGATTAAAAACACCTCTCTTTAGCCAAGCATTCACATCATGTGACCTTGTATTTCAATTACATCACTTTGTGCATCACTTTTTAAACGCTTGTATGATTAGTAATGTTATGAACAAATTTGGCTCCTATTTCTACCTTGGGATACCTATCTTAAGATAGCTACAGATCACGCCAGCTCCAGTGTGGATCCATTTAAGATGACCAGATGACCCACACTGTGTAGAGATAACACCAACCTCTTCGAGATCTTGGGATGAACAATTCTTCTTCCTAAATTCATACACGATATTTCCCATGGCAATATCTTGGTACTAGTACTATCTCCTGCAAATTAAAATCACTTTTAATAACAAATTGTAACAGCCTGTCACAAGAGTGCATCTATTGGACAACTGAGGTCCCCAGGGACAAGCAGACCAGCACATGCTTGCCCTGAAGTAGAGGTACAAAGGCAATTGATATGTCAGTGAAGACGAGGCCCTCTGCAAAGCCCTGACACTGCATGCTCATAGCACACTGCCTTCCAACCATGACTGGTCTTTCAAGTGGGCTAGAATAAGCCAGTCGTTGAGATAGTTGAGAATACACACCCTTCACCCTTAAGGTAACATCCTGCTCCCTTACTTTGGTAAATACATGACCAGAGAGGGACAGACCGGAGGGCATGACCTTATACTGATACACCTTCCCTTTGTAGAAATGACCTGTGTTTGTAGAAACTGTAGAAATGGCCTGTGTTGGGGTAGGATCAATACATAAAAATACACATCCTTCAAGTCTATGGCTATGAACCAGTTCTGACCCTGGACAGACATCAGGATCTGCATCAGCATCTTGAGAGCATCAAGTGCCTTGTTCAAAGAGCGCAGATTCAAGATGGGGCACAAGCCTCACGATTTTTTGGGTATGATACGTAAAAGTCTTTGTACTTCTCGGCTGGAGGGACGGGCTCCATCGTGTCCTTCGCCAGAAAATTGGCAAACTGTGCCCGAAGAATGGCGGCATTCTTGCCTTGTACAGAGATGAGAAAGAATGCCCCTGAATTTGGTCGGTTGTTTGTGAAACTATTTAGATTAGCCACTGTGACAGGCTGGGAAATGCTAACCATGCCTCCAGACTTGAAGACAGCAGAAATAGAGGCACAATCTGCTTTACCATACCAGGAGGAGTTTGTGGTGCAGAAGAGTCACCATCTCACTGGGAGGAGATTCCGAGGGGAGCAGGAGGCTCTGGGCACCTGAGAGGGCACCCTTGTCCAGAAAGGTAGATGGAAGCAAGGCGAGGTGAGAACTTAATGGCATATTTGCTCATGTCGTATTATTCGGAAGGAGTAAACAGCAGCTGACCATCCATCATCTGAAAGCCAGACACGCTGTGGAAAGACAAATGGCCCAATAAGTGAAGAAACGTATGGGCATCTTTTATAAACATATTGCACCTGTGAGGGGCCTGGTGCAAAATGTGTAAGCCTTCGCCATGAGTGATGAAAAGATCTTACACGCCCTGGAGGGGAGCTTAGGTCAGTTCCTCTAGGTGGCGGTAGTTTGCAGGCAAAGATTAATCTCGACAGCATGCTCAACCTTGGTAATCTCAAACTAGCCCTTGGCTGCCCGACCGCCGAAGGTAGTGAGGGTGTAAGAGTCTAAATAAATTGTGCCTGGGTCGAGAATAGCACCTTCCACAACAGTAAACTGAGAAAGCACAGCTGCCAGCTCTGCACTGACGTCATCCTAAGCTTAACCGCCCAAAGGTGGGTGCTCAAAAGACTCCTCCATGTTGAAGTGGAAAAGACCAGCCTTTGATGCTGTGGCACACAGATCATCTTCATCCCAGGCTGAGAATGTCACAATGAGCCCGCCGCTTCATTTAGGTATAAGGCCTGCAGGAACAGGCCAGGTGAACACACTTCCATGGAAGCCCCCACATCGTCCGTAACACTCATAGACCAGATCAGGAAGCAGCCACAATGGCTGACGTTTTTGAGGTAAAAAACATGAGCCTTGACTACAATGTTCTCATAGACATGTTCTCAGTTCACAGTGAGGACATGACCTCCACAAAAGCTGCCTCAGCTTGATGGCGACCCAAGCAGCCGAGACGATCATGGCCATAAGCAGCAGAGATAAACTTACAACATTCAAGTACACGGGGCAAAACAACATCTTTAAAAAGACGTGCCAACTGTGGGTTCTTTGGAATAAATGGAAATGATATCCAGAATATCCATTATATTCAGAAGCCGCTGGTAGAGATGATAATAATGCTTCTTTTCTTTAGAGAAATTGTTCCAATTGTTTTCTTTTCGCATGTTCCACCTCCTAAGAACAAAAGCTTAATGAATGGTTCACATGTCTACTTTTATTACCATAGGTATGGGGCAGAGAATGTAAATGAGCATGCAAATTCCATTCACCAATTTTGGTTGGTCTCTTATATTCAGATCAGATATGATAGTCTCTCAAGAACAGACCCCTAATGTAACATCATTAACACATCATAGATTTATGAAGTATTTCACCATTCAGAACTTTAAAACATTAAAACTTTTCTTTAGTATGGAAGCCCGTTACCGCCGCTGTTGAGAAAAAAAATAAAATCTGTAAGTCATAATTAGGAGAAACTCTCATAATTATGACTTAACATCTCATAATAATGAGACATTTTCTCATAATAACGAGAAACGTTCTTATAATAATGACTTAGTATCTCGCAATAATGACTTAACATCTCATAATAACGAGAAACTTTCTCATAATAACGAGAAACGTTCTTATAATAATGACTTCTCAAAATAATGACTTAGTATCTTGCAATAATGAGAAACTCCACGCATGCGCAGCAAGCGAGGCATTCATATGAAGACCTGATCAACTGTTTTAAAAGTAAGTATGCCTTTAGAAGAACAGCTGAACACTGTTTAAAGTTATCGTAAGTTAAACTGTAGCATATTACGGTGCCCGGGAAAGGACATTCTCAGTTCACTGATTTTGTCGTGGCCACGACATATTAATTAGTCGGAACGTCATAACATGTTAAGGCCACGACATATTAACTCGTGGGAACATGATAATATGCCGTGGCCACAAGATCAGTTTGTTGAGGGAACGACATTCTTTAATAACAGTAACAGCCTCAATATAATGAGATACTAAGTCATAATTTGAGAAAGTTTCTCATAATTATGACTTACCGATTTATTTATTTTTTTCTCAACAGTGGTGGGAACGGGCTTTCATACTTTACAATTGCTGTTATCACAAACAATTCTAGCCTAATTCTCTAATGTAGACGTCTAAGTTTTAATTTGATAATTTACTGTACATTTGAGATTAAATTTAAATCAAATATATTATTTATACATTACCATGTTGGCTTCTGAGATATGGTCAATACTAGCTACTTCAATAGCCATGGCAACATTCACAGGAGGTCCTGTAAAGTGACACAAGAAAACAACATTACGCCACTCCACCTGCTCTTTGACATTCTTAAGCATTACACAAAGTACAGTCTTTATTGTGCCGTATAAGGATTATTTAGCCATGACTTTAACATACAAAGGCCGTCTAATGAAACGACTGCTCTGTTTATTTATAGAAAAAAAATGAACTGAACCCCAAATATAAAATTGTTTGTATTATCAGACAGTTATGAACAAATTTTAATTCCTTCAGCCATTGTCATTGTCAGACATTTTTAAAGACTAAAATCATCATTTTATTTCATTTGATATTAATTTTGAAATTAAGAGTCTTGTCACGGTAGAAACAATGATTTAAAAAAACTTGTTTTGTAAAGTGAGGTGTTTTTATGTTCCATTAGACTGGGTTAACTGAATTTCGACTGTTTAGATACAATGTTAATGACTATTTATAAAACAGGTACTACAGCAAAGTTAATACTTAAGTTATAACGCAAGTATGCGGAACGTCATGATTGTGAGTTTGTGTTTAGCCCACAGTTAGTCACAGATATGGGTGGTACAGAGTATGCAAGGCATATGGGCCTACCAGAACACTAGGAAACCCTGCAATCACCACTTTTTTGTTAAAAAAAGTAAAATCTGTATATTATAAACATTACATTATAAACATCAATGCAAATACAATGTAAGAGATTAATTGTGCAGTGTAGTCAGCTTCATAATGGGAGTGTATGTATTGGCAATCTCAGTGATAGGAAACTATCTTGTTATCTTTCTTATTGTCTATGTTTTCTTTGCATAAATATATAGTATATATAGTATAATTATTTATTTATTTGATTAACCTAATAATATTATGCAGTTGTTACATAAACCCATTTGTATCATTTGAGCAGTATTAAAGTTATCAGATGCAGCTTCTGCAGGGTAAAGATGACTTTTTTTTATGTTGATAACATGATAACATTTTATTGGTAATAGTCTATAGTATGTCATTAAAGTTTAGCGTAAATCTAAACTTTACACATGTTCTAAATTATATTGCACAAAACTGCGACATAAATGCCAAGTTGTTAGAATCATACAACAAAAAGCATTTTCCTTACTCTGTACCTGCTCACATTTTTGATAACATTTCACTTTGAGTACACTTTATCTGTTTTCCCATTGCTCTTGTTTCTGCATTCCGCTCTTGCTTTTCCAAATGTTGCTGTTTGTGTCAGGACTCCAGTCTGATCGTCCCAGGTTTGTATTGTTTTATATGTTGTGTCGAAGCACGCGGTCTGTTTGACAGTTTGCCACGTGCTACGTTGTCCGCGTCTACCCCGCCCCTCTCGTTCCGTCCCAGCTGTGTTCCATCTCTGTCATTTACCACACATGTTCGCTAATAATCACTTACCCTTCATATTTTCATCATGTTTTCCTTTGTCAGAGCGTTTTGGTTGTTTAGATACCTGACCTGAGTCTGCTAGAATTCTAGAGTTGTTGTTGTTTCCGTTCCGCCCAGTCTTGTCCGTGTGATTTCAGGTTGTTTTTTGTCTGGTGTTTTTTCAGGCTGTTTTTTTGTTTAGCACCACCATTGGTTCACCAGTAAAATTTTAAATAATTTAAGTATTAAAAATAAAAATTTTAAATATAAAAATATAACTGTAATAAAATATATAAAATTCCATTAATTATAAGTTAATTATAGTTATATTTAATAATTAAGTTAAATCATATGTAATTGTTATACGTTATATTAGATGTTATAAATTACACAAAATTTAATACATTTAATACAATTTCATACAAATTTAATACAATGTTATTAAATTTGTATTTTTACTATAAAATACTATTATAAAATAATATATGCAACTCATCGCTGCTGATGCTTACTTGCACAAATGCATTATTTGGGACAGCTACACCGTTGGCTACATCAGTGTCTTTTCCCACGACAGTCCATCAAAAAATAATGTTGAGAAATCCTGGCTAGTAATATGTACAGTGTCTTGCAACAGTATAATACCCCTCATACCCTTGAAATATTTCACATTTTGTCACCTTATGAATACTTTTGCAAGGCACTGTACCATTGAATGGTCTGAATACTTATCATAAGATTATATTTCAGGGTTTTACATATTTTATACATCTGCAACACCGTTGGAAAAACATCTTGGTTACATCCATAACTTCCATCCCCTGATAAAGGGAACAAGATATTTACAAGAACAGGGGGTTCGACATTGGAAGATTAATCACCATGCTTCTTATCAGAAAACAGCAAAGAGAATTGGCTTTAAAAATAAAACGACAATAGGAATTTAAAGTGAGATTTGCAAGCCAATACTCGCTGTGGTCATCAGAGTATAAAAGGGAGATGGCGTGCACCACTCATTTAGATTTGTGCTGAGAAGTCAAGACATATCTGGCAATTAACAGTCGATATAGTGACACAAGGGTCTCTATACTAAAAGGCTCAACTGCTGAAACTTGTTACAAACCCAAGTGGAACCCACAGCTGCCAGCAAGCAAAGAGTGTCTGAATAAGTCATCACAGAGTCCAACTTTCCGACAAAGGTTTCGTCTAATGGAAGACACAAGTTTACCAGTAGGGAAACCAGACCGTGGAAAGATACAGGATAAACAAAATGAAATTGCTTTATATTACTTATGACAATCTGAAATCCTGCTAACCAACACGGTAGTCAGATCCAGAGGCCAAGCCTTTCCACCAAACTTCAGGCAAAATAGGAGACCAATGTCCAGAGTTCACCCCAGAGGGTAACTCGCAGGAGTCAAGAGCACTTGTCATCACCACTGGGGAAAAGGTGCTGTTGTTGTTAAGTCAAAAGAATGGCATCCGCAATCCAGTTAGATATACTATGTCTGCAGACAGCCTTCCCCTTCTGCTTACCCCCAAAGCAGACAAAGGTCTACTGAGATTTTCAGAAATTAGTGGGAACCTTAGGCATGTAGTCTCCGAATAATGTAAGAAAATCCTGGTCCAAACTTGAGGCACTCTTTGGACACTGACTGCAAATTCCCTACCTTCTTACAAGTTACAAGTGGAGTTTGTCATTTCAACCATATACAAGTACACAGTGAAACGAGACAACGTTTCTCCAAAAACAAGGTGCTTCATAAGACAAACACTAAACATCACAGACATGCAGGGCTACATACTCTTGATAGAAGTGAGACCAGTCAGGACAGCCATCTTATGAAAGAGGGCGCTAAGCTTAACCTACTCCAAGGGTTCAAAATGGGGTCTCCTAAGGATCACAAAGATCAAGGAAAGATCCCAAGAGGGTAATAGTTGCATACTTGGAGAATTCAACCTCATAGCACTTCTAAGACTCACTTTGTATAGGCCCCAGGGCCAGCTGTGCATTAATGCAGAGGGGAGTCTTAGTCATGGCATACCAAAGCTAACAATAAGTCAATTCCTGAGAGGCAAAAAGATCCACCTGCACCACTCTGAAACAGCTCCATATGAGCTGGACCACATGGGGTGTATTCACCACTCTTCACGGAACCTAACCTGTTACGAGAGCAAATTCACCACATGATTAAGGTTGTCCAGGATGAGCTGGGTTGCTGGCTCCATAGTAGGTGACAGGTCAGCTTTTCAGTATTTCGGTGAGAGCCACATTTGCCTCTGAAGTGATTAGGGCAGATCAGCATTGATTAGACATGATCTTCCGTAAGGTGTTCCATCATGGTGACCGAGTCCAACTCCATCTCGAGAAAAAAGATGCTCTGCACCAAGGAGAGCTTAATCTTTTCACAGTTGACCCAAAACCCCTATTGGTCTGAATGTCTGAGAACTGCTGCTCAACTGCCCTTGCGAGTGGGCCAAAAAGGAGCCAGTACTTGAGGTGGTTGAGAATGCATATGATGGCTTTGGGAGTGAAGGCCAAGAATCCAAACACCAGGCCAGAAGATGCAACAGAACAATTGCTGTGTCCAGACTGTGGGTTTGCTGCAGCAGACCACAAGTAATGTCGATCTGTCGACAGGGGTAGAGTGCAAGGTAAAATAGGGGTTGCCCGCATACTTATGCCAAAATGATAGAGATATACTGTATATGAAATACATGTTATGTATGTATATTATGAAATACATAATACATGGAGTAATTTCTATATTGTTTATTACAAGATGTACACTATATTGCCAAAAGTATTTGCTCACCCATTCAAATAATTAAATTTGAGTGTTCCAATCCCTTCCATGGCCACAGGTGTATAAACTTAATCACCTAGGCATGCAGACTGCGTCTACAAACATTTGTAAAAGAATGGGCCGCTCTCAGGAGCTCAGTGAATTCCAGCGTGGTATTGTAATATAGGATGCCACCTGTGCAACAAGTCCAGTCATGAAATTTTCTCACTACCAAATATGCCACAGTCAACTGTCAGTGGTATTATAACAAAGTGGAAGCGATTGGGAATGACAGCAACTCAGCCACAAAGTGGTAGGCTACGTAAAATGACGAAGCGAGGTCAGCGAATGCTGAGGTGCATAGTGCGCAGAGTGTGGGGGTTATGGTGTGGGGTTGTTTTTTTAGGAGCTGGGCTTGGCCCCTCAGTTCCAGTAAAATGAACTCTGAATGCTTCAGCATAACAAGAGATTTTGGACAATTCCATGCTCCCAACTTTGTGGGAACAGTTTGGAGATGGCCCCTTTCTGTTCCAACATGACTACGCACCAGTGTACAAAACAAGGTCCATGAAGACATGGATGAGCGAGTTTGGTGTGGAAGAACTTGACTGGCCTGCACAGAGTCTCAACCTGACAGAACACCTTTGGGATGAATTAGAGCGAAGACTGCGAGCCAGGCCTTCTCGTCCAACATCAGTGTCTGACCTCACAAATGCGCTTCTGGAAGAATGGTCAAACATTCCCATAAACACACTCCCAAACCTTGTGGAAAGCCTTCACAGAAGAGTTGAAGTTGTTATAGCTGCAAAGGGTGGGCCGATGTCATATTAAACCCTATGGATTAACAATGGGATGTCCTTTAACCCTCTGGGGTCGACAAACGCGCCGGCGTTTTTTGAGGCATGTTTTCATGATAACACGGAAAAGAACGTAAAATGCTCCATCATTTTTGATCATACAGATACAACCAATACATCATTCGAATCTGTAAAGGGTCTATTTTTATTTGTATACACTCATAATAATAACAAAATCCTGTGCTTTTATAAAAAAGAAGCAAACAGACAGGGTATGCACTCTGCCGTTGCTGTCTTTGTCATCTCTTTTCATGCCTCCTTGCATAAGGCCATTCTAAACAAAAAGTGTCATCGACAATTAAAATCAATATACTGTTTTGTGTGAACGAGTGAACTAGATGATTCTCACATCATTTTAAAGAAAACACTCTAGGCTACAAGATTAAGTTCTCAAAAGTCTTGTGAACAAATGTTCTGTGTGTGTTTTATGGCCTTATTTCAGTGACTTCAACATTTTAGTTTTTCACTAACCATGCATAAACTTTACTTTCTCAAAAACACAATCATGTACATACATGCAGCTCAGATTTTATTGTAGCCCAGTTTGTGCTGAATACAGTGTTATCAGACTTTAGTCATTTATATGTTTATAAGCACCTGAAAAAAGCACAAATGTCAGAGCATGTCAAAACTTCTCCAGGGCTCCAAAACACCCTCTGACCCCAGAGGGTTAAGTTCATATGTGTCTAAAGGCAGATGAGCAAATACTTTTGGCAATATAGTGTATATTAGTAAAACTAGATAGTGATACTAAGATTGTAGTTGGTTTGTGAATAAAGAGTTAACTGAACTGATGATAACTACCACACACTTGGACTATTTGAATAAATGGATGTGAAATACCTGTCATTGTGTGTGAAGGCTTGTACCTTTCTCAGTGTTCTACAAGAAGAAATATATCCAGACATACTAAAACAGTATGCACTTCTGAGACTGCGCAATATTTAGTCAGTTAACTTGACAGATGACAGGTATTGTATTGGATATTGTATTGTAGATGTAGGTAAAGCAAAATATGCCATTCCAGCATACATGAAGACGGCCCTTAGAAAGAAGACAAAAAATGTATACAACAGGAGTATAATATCAAAAGATTTGCAATAATACCAATACAAATATCTGAACATTGCATAATAGAAAGAGACTTACTAGTGAAATAGTTAAGTTTTTAAGACTGTAGTTAGGTCATTATATTAAAAGTAGTATTTACACTTTACAAAACCCTAAGCCTTCTCTGGTATTAATAATGTTTTCTGCAAATCCAACATTACCACTATGGACATTTTGTTGAAGTTGGCAGGCCTAGTTGTATGAACACTGAGCAGGTAACCTCATATCTGGAAATTTCATGCATCTGTATAGTTGTTTGGTACAATTCCATTATAAGCCAATTAATGTATTTAAAAGAAAGATTCCGGCTTGTCAGGATTTCATTTCTTGACGTGTATTAGGTTTGGGGAAGTGAGTGATGCCAAACGGTCTTTTAGGAGTTCATATTTACAGGCCTGTTTTAATACTACAGTGTTCAGAGACTAACCGGTTTGACTTAATACAAAGCGTAGACTGTGATTTTCACGTGTAAACTGAAGATGGTGTTTTACAAAAGCCAATTTGTTAAACATTATTTGCTTTAAACTAAAAATTCGGTTTAAATGTGTTGGTACATCCTCAGGAGACTCAAAACTTTTTAATTTTATCAAGGCTGTCAAAATTTTTAACGCTGTTCTTTTACATACAATCTAATGCAAATAATCTTCCTCGGGAGTTTACATCGGTCATAGTCAACGCCGTTTATATTTCACCTCAGGCAGACACGGACATTGCTTTATGCGAGCTGCATGAAGCACTCACACAGCACCAAAGACAGCACCGGGACGCTGCCCTTATTGTGGCGGGGGACTTTAATAGTGCTAACCTCAAACGCTCAGCGCTGAACTTTTACCAGCACATCAGCTGCCCCACCAGGGGTGAAAGGACACTGGACCACTGCTACACCACAGTAAGAGACGGCTACAAGGCACAATCTCGCCCTCCGTTCGGGAAATCCGATCATGCCGCCATCTTCCTTATGCCGAAATATAAACAACGGCTCAAGCAGGAAGTTCCGGCTCGGAGGGAGGTCTCACGCTGGACAGACCAATCGGTGGCCGCTCTGCAAGACGCTCTGGAGGACGCAGACTGGGACATGTTCCGGCGCAGCTCTG
>JAZGTJ010005013.1:0-28814 GCA_036877575.1 Botia almorhae
AACTCTTCAAAACCTTCTGGTTCGTTGTTTCTTTATCACGAATCACGCAAAGCTGAAAATCCAGGTTATGCAGCGATAGGACTGAAGCTTTCAAAGCTGAAACCCTACACACCAGCACCCTGAGTGATTAATCTCATTTATATGAGCCTGCGAAATACCTTCTGACTGTATAACGCATATCAAATATACTTTCTGTTTAAGATGAATAGAAGAAGACAGAATCGATGGCAGAGCGAGGGAGAGAGAGAGATGATCACTGTGTGTCTATTGTGAATGAAACAGGATATTGCCACCCATGGGGAGCCAGGAAAGACACTCTGAACTCCAAATCAATCTACATTTAAACATTCGGCGTATGATGTTGTGTCTGATACTGCAGGAGAAGTGTCAGATTTACAGCCGTCATTACAGCTGCCTAATAAATCTTCTGATTGAAGGTGCCTGTTAAAACACACGGCACTGTGGGAAACGCAGACCAGTGACTGCCATGTGACATGTGCCAAGTGACATGTGCCATGTGACATGTGCCATGCACCTGCTCAGAACACTGCAGTCTTTCTGGAAAATGAGGAAATCAAACATATATAAACACATATATAAACACATATATATATATATATTTATATAAGCTCAAAGTCTTTTGCAGGAGCTATTCAGACAGAGGTAAAAAGGGGAGCAGAAAAAGAATGAATCGAAAAGCATTTTCTCCCTATTTAATAAATAATGTATGAGGCTAACCGGGAGTCAGCACATGCATTTACCTGTGTTAATATTTTAAACAGCCCAAATGCCAGAGTGCAGGTTACATCAGTCGACCTTTAGCAACCAGAGATTGTTACCAATTGTATCCAAACCCAACTACAACACAAACCACTGTCTTCTAAAACTGTTATAAACGTCAGACAAAAATGACGCACGCTGAAAAGGTTTCTGTGTGTTATTCGTGAAAGTGACATGAGACAAATGAAGGACCAGCAACAAAGATCTGTTAGTGAAACATCTCAACACTTGTTTCATGGTTTCATCCATGTTTCAAAGTGAGGAGAACATACCATCGTAAGCAAGATGATGGTAAGGACATGGTGCAACAATGGAGCTACTGAAATACACTAAAGTGAATGATCAAGATCCTGCAAGGGTCATGATTACTAGTGCCAAAGGGTCAAGTGTTAAACTAAGCAGCTGAGTGATAACGTTCTTTGAACGTTAGATTTAGATTTGCATCATATTATTTTTATAATAGATTGTTAGTGGAATGTTTTAAAAAGTTACATAATTTAAAACGTTTGAATAAGGCTTATCGCTAAGCAATAACGTTCATACAACGTCTAGAACCTTCAAAGAAATATTTTAAACATTTTTGTTGCCGAATGTTAAGGAAACGTTAAGGAAATGTTTTTACAACTTAAAACTGTTAGCTGGATATGGGAATTCATCAGATTTTGTATCCCCAGCACACACGGACGAATGTTCGTTTGGCAGAGCGTCCAACTGTGACTTCAACAAGGTTACAGTGCAATGCACTTACAATGAAGATGGCTAATATTTCACTTTTAATTTAACAAATGGAAAGTCGACCCCTATCGAGGGACTTTACTACACGCATCTTCTCCTGTGTTTCCCTCCAACGGCACTGCAAAATCAACCGCTCGCTCCCTATCTTATCTGCCCAAGGACACCGGACGGCACACACACGGTCAGGAATTCCAACACTGGAGCGATTCCCAGAGCACATTGCTGATAACCAAACATTAGATGGAAAAGAAGGAGGGGAGAAAAAAGAAGAGAAGGTGAGTGAGAGAGACAAATGGAGAGATGGATGAGATGGATGGAAACAGTGATGGAGGGGGAGGAAAAATATAACAGGAGATAAAGAAGGAGGTAAAAGAACAGAATGTTCTTTTGTGCTCTGGTTTTGGTGATGAGGATTTTGGTGTTGGTGGCGTTGGGTTCGGATTCCTTTGTGGTTTAGTTTCACTCTCGACTCGGTAATTTAAGTGTTTTTGCTGGGTTTCCTTTCATTGCATTGCTCACCAATGTACCAAATGTATCAAACTGGTGACTGTATTAAATTTTCAATTAGTGATAATATCTCGCGAACCATCTAAGCAGTTTTGTGGGTGATGTACTGCTGTGGGCAGCGGGTCACATATGACACAGTTTCCTAACCGATGCGTGGCAAAACGATAAAAGCTTTTTCTTCCATGTCAGTCAGAGCTTCCGTCCTATCCTCGCCCACACCGAAAAACTCACTGGACCGAAATCCTCATATATACTTAACGAGAGATCGGTCGCACAAGTTGAGAAACACTGGACGTGACAATTCGCTCAGGTTCCACGGAGAGAACTATAAAAACAACGCTGTGTCATGAAGCATCATGGAAATTGTGAAAACACAAGATATGCACTCCTAGCTTTACGCATGAACAGATCAGAGTTGTCTGTTCTGATTGTCTGTGAATTTGTTGAGCAGTGCAGCTTTTTCAAGTACAGAAAAATTGCTCGCCGCCAAAGTCGTCGCGTCAGGCCTAATTAGGAGACAGTGTGAGGAGAAAGCATTGACCTCAAGCATATTATGTTCTCTTGATGGTGACTGCAGCGAGACAAGAAAAGAGAAACAAGACTGACGGCAGAAAGAAGCTGACTGTAAGGAGCTAACAAAACATTAAGATAAACATGAAAATTCGGCACCCCATAGATCTTACCTACCCGTCTTTCAAAACCCAAATGAAAAAAACAGCACCAGTCAGATTCATTTTTTCTCCATTTCAATTCATTCCTTTTTTTAATCCCATTAAAGATCTGGTAAATCACACTGGTAAGGAATACGAAAAAACTAGCACTGTAATGTATGAAAATAAAATATATGAAAGAGCGAGAGAGAGAAAGAGAGAGAGCAAGAACCCATGTCACTTTTGAGAGCTTACAAATTGTTGCTGACCCCTCTCAACAAGCCCGAGGGTGAATCATAAGGCAGAACAGTGGCGAGCTCGTGCACTGACCCATAATACCTCAATCCCTCTCACCAGATTCCAGAGAATTCCTTCAAGGACAAAGTCTCAGTGTGAAGCCGGCAGAGCGACTCAGCGCTTCCTCCACCCATGAGTCAGCATGCTGCCTGGACAAGAAACATCCTTCAACACCAACCAAGAAACGGCGACTTGCTGCACTACCTATTATTTCCTGTTCTGTAGTTTTACTGCTGCTTCTTTTGTTCTTTTCATTGAGAACTTTCACTTTTCATTTCAGAAGTTTCAGCTGAGAACTAGAGAACCGAAGAGGTTCTCTCTCCCTCAGAATTATCCCACGGGAGGAATTTTGTCCTGTGTGACCGTTTCTGTTCAGATTCTGACTTAAAAACAGGCATTTATTTTCATAAGCCGAGGAAAACCCAGCTAACAATTTTAGGGTATGAGAACATTTCTATTGAGTAACAGAAACGTTAAACGTGTAATTTCAAATATTGTAGGAACGTTTAAAATGGCTAGTTTTTTAGATGTTGTATTAATGCTATTGCTTGGTTAATAGAACATTAGTTCTATTATATTCTACTAATGTTACTCCAAGAGCATGTCGGATAACTTGGAGAGAATGTTAGCCAACATACTCGGAATGCTCCCTGTTAGCCGAGGCATAAAAGAGCAAATCGTCAATCCATCAAACTCTCCACACAACATAGCTCCTTTATTCCTATTATGTTTATATTAAAATAATAGTTCACCCAAAATTATTTTATTTACTTTTTCTCACCTATAAAGTCACTTTAAGATTTCCAAAGGCTTGTGAAAGCTTTGTGTAAGCTTTACCAGTAGACAAGTAGAAAAGAACAGCTTGGACATTCTGATATTCTGCTTTTGTGTTCCACATAAGAATGAAATTCGTGGGTACATGACAGCGTGTAATAGACAGTGTATGATTTAGGTGAACGTTTTCTATACTTACCTAAACTATTCCTTCTTACGCTACAAAACAGAGAAAGTGAACTAACCCACAGCCATGAATTTGTAAGCAAGCTGCTGCTTCTCGGTTAAACTGCTGTAAGCATAAAGCATCAAATCTTTTATTTGCAATATCACAACCTCCTCCAGCTGTGATCTTTTCATCTGCACCCCAATTACCATCAACTCAAACTAGAAGAAGAGAACAAAAGAAGTTATTTGTCTGGGGTAAAGAGCAGTTAGGCAGTGCCGAGGGCTGCGCAAATCTCAAACGCCTCCTCTGAGGTGCCCTGCGTCTCCTGCAGCAGACAGAAGTTAAGTGCGGTTTTCGACAACACGACCGTATCGCGAGCCCCGCTGGGCTGGGAGCATTTCCATGGTTAAGCAGAGATTTTATCACTGAACTCTTTAAAAAACACACGCATGGGCTCGCCTGATGCCACCTGGTGATATTCTTGCACGTCACTTATGTGGCATTTCAGCCAACGCAAATTACCGTGAGTGACAATCTCCGATCGTCTTGACCTTTATTGGGCTCGTCCTTCTGCCATGTCGCATTAGACGGCGTGTCTGCATCAGAGCATCCGTGGGGTGGAACATATGGACACCGCTGTGTATAATATCATTAGCATCTCCGCATGCGCCGACTGTCCTCCGACACCTCATACACACACATACAACACATGAAGGACTAATGGAGATGGATGAGGAGAAAATAAGAGTAATATTATGTAGTTTATATAGATAATATATAGACAGGTAGACAGACAGACAGACAGACAGACGCTGATAGTGATGGAATCATGGACAGGCAGGTAGACAGACAGACAGACAGACAGACAGACGCTGATAGTGATGGAAACATGGACAGGCAGGCAGACAGATGACAGATGCTGATAGTGATAAAATTATGGACAGACAGACAATTTACATACACAACATATAGACAGACAGATAGATTAACAGAAGCTGATACAAGCATGTATAGATATTTCAAATCAATGAAACTCATTATATTGGGTTGAAATGGTCATATCTACATATTGTTTGCTTAAGCTGTACATTTTGTACATTTAGATGCTTTAACAGTTAATTCGGCTGGATTCTGGCCTCTCTGACAGACATGGCATCAGTTAAAACCTTCCATTCTCCAATCCAGATTGCCCAGTCTACCAGTATGTGATGTGTGTATTATATAAGTGTGGTTGTGATGTGTGCAACATCACATACGACAAGAGCTAAAGCTGATGGGCTAGAGGACAGGAACACAACCCCCCACCAACCTCCTCTGCCTCTAATCCTCTCTCTCTCTCTCTCTCTCTCTCTCTCGCACATATCTGTCTCTTTGTCGCAGCCACTACCTCCTGCTATACATTCATTCTGCTTCCTTAGATACATGTGTAGTGACTCCCTTGTTAATGCTCTGACCTTCGTCCTCAATGCACGTCCTCCAAGGATATCAGCTATTTGACTCTGAACATCTGAGACACACACACACTTCTCCAGCGCAATGTGCCTGCAGGGCTCCGAAAGCTTCGCCACACCCCTTCAGTACACTGCCTTCCCCACGCTCCTCCTGCCTTTGTCCATAAACCTCAGCGCGACAGTTTGATTGGCGATACAAAACACAGCTGTTTATTAAACCCGCAGGACAGGCAGTGAGCATCAAAGAGAGGGAATCTGGAATCTCTTTAATGATTACAGAACGCATCCACCACGGTTATGAATATCATATCCCATCAATGTTGTTGTTTATGGAGCCTGAGCTACAGTAGCCGACATCACAACAGTAAGCAAGAGAATCACATCTAGGATTAGAAATGTTAGGATTTTTATACATTAAAACATACTTAGGATTCTGCAATCGCTGCTAACAATTTATACTGCGAGAACGTTCCCTAACGTTTGCGTTAAGTAATAAAAACATTAAAAATGTTATTTTGAAAGTTCTAGGAGCGTATTCAGTGTTCAATAGCATGACTGCTAGTACAATATTGCTTGTACGCAACAGGTCCATAAACAAGAAGTTAATAAGGAGTAACTTTTAGACCCAATTGAGTCACATTTTAGAAAACACGGCCACTTATTTTCACAATAAATGCTCTGCAAATAAAAAAATGAGTTCCAAAATAAGAAAAGCGTAACGAACCGATGTTTGTCGCCAAGCAACACAGAGACTGACAGCGCGCCTGGAACGCGGCAAACGGAAGCGTTTTCAATAGTGGCTTCAGACCTCTGGAACACACTGTGCCTTTTACTTTGAATTACTGAGAAAGTCAAATCACAGAATCATAAAATCCGCTGCCGCAGTTTACCGCACAAACACGGTGAGACATGATTCTGCTTGCGCTGGTTATGCAGTGTTTATACATGTTGTATTTACTCACAAAGCTTTCCTACTCACCTGCGCCATTAACTCCTCCGTACAGAGGGCAGGAGGGTGAGATGAGCTTTTGTCCAAACACACACACTCAGAGTCTCATACAGCACAGTGTGCAACTTTGGGAGCCGCATTAAAAATGCATTGCTCTGCAGCAACTGTGTTATACAGTAAAAGGCTAACAAAAACTAACAGAAAGAGTCCCATATTTTGTTGATGTGCCTTTGTGAGCAAAAGCTTTTCTTACGAGAGATCTAAGCACACAAAGCAATTAACTATAAGGAACCACCATGTAACGGTCCATAACATCCTAACAACGACCTAGAATCTTCATAGCAACTCCTCAGAACACTCTAGCAACTGCCTAGCAACACCCTGGCAACCACCTACAACACTGACATTTGAGTTCCTCAGACAATTCTCCAACTCGGATATGTAAGAAAATGTACAAAATCTTGTTTTCTAATTCTCGTTAAACAACTGTTCACTTCCTGGGCTGCTTGTGTTTATACGTGTCTATTTGTGTGGGTGTTTGTCCTGTCATAGGGGGCCGCTGTTCACCAAATGTGGCCAAAGATCCAGCGTGTGGGAGGCTGCATAAAAAGCAACACTTGGACCAGAAACCCTGAACTGTGACACACACACACACAAATAAAATGCCACCCACATCTCACTTTCTATCACAAGCGACAAAATCCTGAATACCAAAATAACTGCCCTTCTGTCTTTTACTCTCTCTCGTGAATTCTTTCTCTCTTTAACTCTGTGTGCGTGTGACATCACAGCCCACTTGTCACTGTGAACCAATCAGATGTAAACAAACATCCCGTGACCATGAGCGCACCAAAGCGCACAGGTTCAGCATGCATGTATGCGCATGTTTGAGAGAGCGAGATACGCTAGCCGTGTGGCTCAGTGAGCATTAATAAAACGGTGACTCATCATGTTACATGTGTACCTCCCTCTTTTAAGGTCTCTCTCTCTCTCTCTTTCTCTCGCTCTCTATAGGGTCTCTGTATGATGTCATAAGTAAAGCAGTGCCCTCGGCACAGGTCAGGATACACCATCAGTCAGCTCCATCTATAGCATCTATATGTGTGTAACATATGGGGGGAGGGGACTTATAGCTTTGCGTTAGCCCTAGATGTGTTGTGAACTTCATCCAAAAGTATATTACATCCTACAATATACATCCTAGAGGTAGAAGTTTCCCAACTAAGAATTTTAGGTTGTAAGACTGTTTCACTAACTTTTCCATAAAGTAACAAAACCATTACAAATGTTATTGTGAATGTTCCAGGAATATTTTTAGACGTGGTTTTAACATTAGTGCATGGTTATAAGAACATTATTCAAGCGTTTGTTAACTGTAACATTTTTAAAACATTCCACTAACAACTTAACACTGTCGTTTTTGATACATGATATATAATGTTTATACAACGCTCTACTAACATTACTGCAAGACGTTTAAGAGAACATTAGCCAACATTCTGAGAATGTTCCCTGTTTAATGCAGGAAGCATCCTTGTTGGACTTACAAGACACATACACAAGATAAATACAACAAAATACAAGAAAATTAGTTGATTAATCAAAATTAACAAAAATCAACACTTCAACCAGTCAGTTTTACACATGAAGATTTAAAGCTTTCCAAAGCGGTGAAATATGATATCTCTGACACCTTTAGTTTAGTCATATTCTCCTTTATGGATTTGCCTCAGCACCTGTATAATGATGCGTAGCTATACTACCGATATCCGTGACTAACACGAACAGAGAGGACACAGTGAAGGAAAAGCAGATTAGTCATTTGGAGCAGAACCACGAGGATATCAGCGACAAATCCCAAGAAGTTGAATATGATTGTTCGAGGGGCTGGATGACTCCCAGATCCTATTGAAAGTGACTCAATTGGATGGCACAGTGATTTCCCTAAATACTGACACACATTTGAGAAACAAGGTCATGAACTTTGAGTGAGCTGTATTCTCTCTGAATTCACCGCTCAACAAACTCCAGATAAAGTTTATTTTTTCTCCTTCCCTTATTTCAGCATATTTCAAACAGGCAAAACAGAGGCACACCTTGATTAAACATTTGCGGTGTTGCCTCTATGAGCCAATACAGCTTTTTGAGCAAATACACCTAAATTCATGAGTATATGAATAACCGAAGAGATACAAGCAAGTCACATGAGCCGACTGGTAGCCAATCTAGTGCCTCTTTTATCAGGTGAACGTGCCATTTTTGGCCACTCGATGTCAATAAAAATAAGCATTTAATGCAGGTTTTTATGATAAAGATGTATTCCGAATAATATTAGGACATATTTGTGATAGAAATGAAAATGATGTGAATGTTTTCATTGTTGGCAATGCAGATGAATAAATAACTGACAGACACGTTTTCTCTCCTATTTTGCATAAAAATTAATTTGAATTAATTATGGCACAATGCTGTGACAACCCACCACGCTTCTAAAAGTAAAGAGTTAGAAAACGTATATTTTGAGGCGTTTCATTTAAAACAGAAAACTCAGTGGCGTTAACGGTTCTTCTTTTTGCTGAGTAACTAAATGAAAAGCAAATAAATAGAGAAACAGCAGAATGATTCCACACAAGAGTAGGAGGAACATACAGAAGACAGCCTGATAAAAGTGGGTATTACTGTTGTCAGTGTTAACACTCCTCAGCCCACAGGAAACACAGAAAGAATGAAAAATAAAGACTTGGCTTGACCTGCGCACCCACACTAACTCCCTGTCAAGGTCACACCTGCTACAGCACACAGCACAGTGTACGTTTGGCTAAAAGCCACTCTGGCCATGAGGTTCATTCAGGGTTTGGATGGCAGCACTTACTGATCAAAGGAATCTCATGGGTGTGATGTGCACCAAATCCCAGAACGGCTGAAGGGTTACCAGGATCGCCGCTCAACTGCTACACCAACAGCAGGGTAATTAACCCTCATTTTCGCAAAGGTAGGACTGTCCCTGCAACTGACCAACGGTAATCCGTCAGGATAACGCTACATGACAGACTCCAATGGGGCGGAAGCCTCGGATGGAAGCGCAATCCCGGCTAACAATTTTAGGTTGTGAAAACGTTGATCAAACGTTTCCAGTTGCAACAAAAATGTTAAAAATGGTATTTTGAATATTCTAGGAAGGTCCAAATGTCCAGGATTTTAGAAGTTATATTAACGTTATTTCTTTGGTTATAAGAACATTATTTAAACCTTTTTGTAACATTTTTTACATAGGCTGCATTCTACCTTTCAAACTGCTAGACATAGCTAGACGAGTGCGATTTATCCATCCTTGTACCCCAATAAACAGAAGTGACAAAAACGCCCATCCTAATGTAAACATGACCGCGATAGGAAAAGATTGCTGTCTCTTGGCACACTTCCTGTGATCCCGACACAAAATATTTAATCAGAGCAAAACTGTGAGCGTGTTTGACAGGGGATAAGTTTGGCTGAAGGGGCCGGGTTGCTGCAGAGTGATGGGGGGGTGGATGAGGAACAGAAGGGGGGGCTCTGGGGCTGGAAGCCTCTTTGAAGTGATGAAACAGATCAATGAGCCAGGGACAAACTTTGATGGCGAGAGAGATCAGCAGACAGACAGCTCGCCGAAGCCTCGTTAGCGTGATCAAGTGTAAATCGGGACGGACTCCAGACGCATGCTTCCAGATAACAATTCTAGGTTGCATGAGTGTTTCCTTAACGTTTCCTTAGGCAACAAAAACTTTGAAAATTAATTCTTGGAAAATTCAAAACTACCAGTTTTCAGACATTGTATTAACGTTACCGCTTGTTTATACAAACATTATTCAAACATTTTTTAAATCTGTAATGTATTTAAACTATTTAAGAATAACGTTTTGATATATATGATATATAACATTATAGTTCTACTAAAATTCTGAAACATTCTGAGAACGTTCTCTGTCAGCTGGGTTATGCAGAAGCGACGTATATTCTTCGAAGCGCATGCGATCTCTTTCGGGACGAATTTCCGTGCTCAAATGTATAAGCTTACATGCATGTGTCATTCATAGCGCGTGCAGACGGACAGTTATGTTCCAGCAGTTGTAATTACAGCAGGTAGGTGACCTTAAAAGCACCAGGGACTCGCGATGCTGCCGAGTTTATCGTGAGAGAATAGGAGACTGTCTCGCCTGGCAACCACATCCCATAAACTGCACCACACTTTCTAAACTGCATAGCAACCACTTAGCAGAGACGGACACAAAAAATGCACTGCAGTGAGGCGGGTGGGGGGAGTAAAGACACAGGAAGAGAGACAGAACGTGGCAGGTAAGACAAAGACAACAACCGTATTTGCAAAGCAGTGAACTGTCCTTTACAATCATGCATCTTGTTTTAATCAATACTGAAAGGAATTTAGTTTGGGATGCCAGTAAATGAAGCGTCATGCTGGGTCATGCTGGGTGTGTTATTGCTCATCAAAGCATAAATAGCAGTTCAAGTCCAAGGTTTACAAAATTAATATATGGAATCCATAACCGAGTCATTTAAAAATCATGGAATCAATAGCCGAGTCATTCAAATATCTGCACTGTACCACAGCTCATGAATAAACATCAAACTCAGTATTACTGTAGAGATAACGTATAGAAACACTCACTCAGCACGTTACAAGCAAATCATTAATGAGATTCATTTCAAACACGCAAAAATCCAAACACGAAATCTAACTCACAAATCATTTTCCATAAATAACACCAAATAAAACAAAACTGTGTTATTTCCCAAAATGCCATTAAATATTAGATTCTGCACGGACGATTTGCACTGCCCGTACTCTAAAATGATGTCAGGTCGCTGTCATTTGTTATTGTGTTATTTGTTACTGCTTTTCGACATAATGGCAGTAAAAGGCGACGCGTCTGAACCTGGTGAACCGTCACGAACATTGTTTTCCGAACACGGCATTGTTTTCCGAAAGTGAAGACAATACTGAATCCTTCCGCAACTTTTCCATTAGTCTTTGTTTTTCCAAAGTAGTGACTCACAAGAGCCTGTGTGAGGTCATCACCCGGATCCAGCCCTGCTCCTTCCTGTCTGATAAACCAACCGCACCTAAACTGTACCTGGGCGGTAATTTACTGTAAATTAAACAGCCTCTCTCTGCAACAACACAAAGACCGTATTTCTATGACGACCAGGTACCGACACACGGCATGTCTCTGCCGTGAAGAGTTCTTCTCTCGTGCCCCCGGGGGAACAGCAAGCGATATGGGGTGCGCTTATTAGATCAGTGCAATAAAACAGAAATATTTCGGATGGAACTATTTTAGTTCTACTGGGGCGAAAATAAAGAGAGTAAGTATTATGGGAGCTTTTTTGAGGAGGTTAGCATAAAATGAGCTGATGGGCTTGAAATCCTGGGGCCGGGACAGGGCAAACTGAAGTGAACCGAACGCAGAAGGGCTGCGTTTGGATGCAGAACTGCTGTATTAATGTTGGTGTAGCATTAAACTGATGTGAGTGAGGACCATACGAGTATAATTAGGTTGAAGAGGTCAACCTGAAACAATGCAAAGCCAGCACACTGCCAACCGAATCACTGAAGACTGACTGCTGCGTTTGTGTGAGAGCAAATGAGGTAAGACTAAAAATACGCCAGTTGCACATGATGATTTTTAATGTCATTTAATATGACCTAGAGATGGGTCAGATGGGTCAAGAGTAATTACTCATCCAACAGCCAACTAGTTGATTAGCAAGGTTGGCTAGAGTTTATCTAGATTACCCAACTTTAAACGGCTTTAAAACTGCTAGAGATGTTATGATTTAAAAACTTAAGAACTAAAGTTTAAAAGCTTATTTGGGATTTTAACAAATAACTCAATTGTTTAAAAAATTTAATTGACGAAGTGCCAATTAAAGAACATAAGAACTAAACTTACGTTTAATAAGTTATTTGAGCTTTTAATGAGTAACTGATAACAGACACGGTCCTAATCCTAACAAATCAATTACCATCGAACTGATCCGAACCCCATTTTCAAGATCAGAAACACAAAAAAGTGTCAACAAAACCGCCTGTTCCCTGTGTGACTCTGTCAGACTCGTTCAGACCCATTCAGACTCATTCAGACTCAAACTGCCTCCTTCAGCAGTACAGCAACATAGTACAGTAACTCACACCATCACACACTCAATAATAGACGACTGCTGCTGTGCCATTGTTGCTGAGAGGACGGAGTTGAACGCCTTTGCTTGAGCGGATCAGAGCGCGCGAGCACACACACACACACACACACACACACACACACACACACACACACTGCTGCCGAGATTTGAAGATGATGAGTCTTACTGCTGCGGATTATGTAAGAAGTGGCATGGCCATCCTCAGGCAACGTCCATGTGTATGAACGTGTGTGTGTGTGTGTGTGTGTGTGTGTGTGTGTGTGTTGGGCTCGGGTCTACATGCCTGACACAGAAAAACAAAAGAAGTCACAGGAAATAACATGGACACTACTGCCAGGAGACGGCTGTCATATTTCATATCTGTGCATGTAACGGAATCTTACTTTTCACATGTTTAAACTTTAAGTGTCTGTTTAACCGTTATTAGCAACTGCTGATCCTCATTCGTGCTGGTAAAGATAAAAAACTCGAAAAGATGATAACATGTCTCTGATGCTGAGGTGCAGCTGTATCCTTCACTGCCTGTAACATCCCACAATCCTGTGCGTTCAGGCAGAAAATAAATATGACGTCTAAAAAAAACAAGATGTATCCTTCGCTGCTGGTAATATCCCATAATCCTGTGCGTGTGACTGAAAATACCCTACCTAGTACCTTTATACCAAACATTACCTGTCCAGTCATTGACTGACTGTATGGCAAGGCAGCTGCCTCAGGTTTCGCCCCCCCCTATCTTTGTATACCATTTTTTTTGAGTGCGTTCAGTACAAGCCCAAAACACTAATAACAAACAACTCATAATGGGTACGAGGCATGATCAGTGTGACATACATCTTCTTTAGCAATGAATACCCTTCATTACATTTGAAGAGGTGAATCATAACCATTACGAATAAAATGATAAGACTCATAGTTGGTTGTATTCCAAATGACAGTAATTATGACTGTTAGCAATCAGTGTTGGAGATGGAACAAATATGCGCATAGCAGTCTTTAACGTCACGGACAGTCGAGCAGGATGTGAAAATACTCATGAGACTACTTAAAATGTATCCGCTATACCTTGTGTGTGTGTGTGTGTGTGGGATGGAGGTTGATCAATAGATCTGCGTGTGAGCTGCACAGCCTTCAGGCCCACAAGGTAGCTGAGTTATGAGTGTGTCATTCTTACCCCACTGTGCCTAAAAATACAATTCACAGGACAAGGATCACCCGAAACAGTCTGCTACACAAGAACCTCTGCTTCACCACCCACCACTGAATTATTTAAAAGATGGACTGGAACCATTCCACTCCCCGCCTAAGAGTGTTAGTCTGGAAGAACGTTTCCCTAAGGTTTGCATTAAGTAACAAAAATGTTAATAACGTCCAGTTATTTAGACATTGTATTAACGCTGTTGCTTGGTTGTAAGAACAACATTTAAATTTTTTTTAATTCTGTAACATTCCCAAAACGTTCCGCTAACTATTTAAGAATGTTTTTGATAACGTTTTTGATAAATGATATATAGTGTTAAAAAGGTTCTACTAACATTACTGCGAGAACTTTTTGGAAAGTCTAAGAGAACTTTTAGAACATGCCAACCAGCGTTCCGATGAACATTCCCTGTTAGCCTTGTAAATCAGGTAAATTCTTCCCAGTGACTGCTGGAATCAGATTGTGAGCACTCAGCCTTCTTTTAAAGATCTATCTTGTCAAACTGTTCATGCAGTATTTCGCTCGCTCTTGTTTTTTTGCTCTTTCACCATGCGGGTGTCGTGTCACTGTGGGAAAGCAGAGGCAGTCTCCAGTCTGAGGCGAGCTGTGGGAAGCAGAATGCTTTTGGGAGCACAAGTGTTTTGCCCGCTGGCCTGAGACTGAAGATTCTCCACTGCCTCCCACTGCTCTAATCTTCTTGATGATTTTCACAGGATTCTGTCATTCTGCTCTCTTGATCTGCCACGTTCAGTCATTTTAACTGAGGAGACGTTTACACAACTGCATAAACAGATCTGAGTGGCACTGTGCAGCCACAGATACTCAACAAGGCTGGAGCAACACAGACAACACAATACACATTACAAAAATAAAACAGAATAATGATACCTGTTTAGTTTATATATGCTCAGAATTATTGGCACGTCCCGAGTTAGTCACTTGTTTGCTAACATGCTGAAAGTCTGTTGCATGTATGATAGCACAGTTGATTTGTTCTGTAACACAGTTGATTCAGTCTATGGCATGTATGATTCGTTCTATAGCGACGATGATTCCGTGTAAGCAATGCTGATTCCGTCTATAGCATGTGTGATTCAGTTCATAGCATGTGTGATTCAGTCTACAGCAACACAGATTTAGTCTATAGCACATATAATTCAAACGTCTATGATTCAACGTACAATTCAAAGCCACTTCACTCAGCTTTGCAGAACATACAACCCTGAACAACGTCCAGCAACTGAATGCAAAGCACAGCATCAGCAAGTTTAACTCCTCAACCCTAAGATGCTCCAAATACCCTAACAGGGAACGTTCTCTAAATGTTCTCAAAAAACATTCTTGCAGTAATGTTAGTAGAACCTTTTTTAGCATTATATATTATATATATCAAAACATTCATCTTAAGTCTTCATTTTTAAGACACTATAGAATTAATTATAAAATTATAACATTTTGAACATTCTTATAACCAATAACGTTAATACAATCTAAAAAAACTGAATGTTTTAAGCATTTCTAGATCTTTCTAAATTACATATTCAATGTTTTTGCTTCTTAATGTAAACACTGGGCAACGTACACTGAAATCACAGGTTAGGACTGAACCCCATCCAGGTGAATCTCAAATGTAACTTTGTACTCCTGTTCTACTGCTGACAGAAAAATAGGGACGGTTGTACTAATCAAAATTTGGAGTCTCTTTGGGAGGTTTCCTCTCCCCCTCATTTCCACGATTATCTGATCATTGATGCTCAAAGAGCCCACATACCACCCATCTCCACAGAGACCAAAGACTGTGCTCTAGTGTGCCACCCGCATCAACTTTCACCGCCGGCTTTTAACGTCTGACAAAAGGCGGAGTCAGGTGAGCTCTTCCTCCGACCTGATTGGCAGCAATTGATTGTGTCATGATCGTAGATCGTTTTAATTAGAGCGCAACCGCTGTGAGAAGCGAAGTCATGCTTCTGCGTATGAATGAGCCGGGATAGCCAATCAAAGGCCGTCTTTTTAAATAACAGACGAGTAAATGGAGATTCTGATTAGACAGGAAGTTTTTTTGCCGTCTTGAGGTGGGAACAGTCTGCTGTGACTTGTTCGGTATAATTAATAACTGAATGTATGTAGTAGGATTCGGTTAAAAGGGTGATGGGCCGTACCGATCCCAATGCGGTAACAATAAACAGCCTTTTACAAAAGACTTATAAAGGTCCTGACTGACACGCCGTGACAGCGGATCATCTCGGTTAAGTATAACCATTGGCATCACTTAAAACACATTGTACTGTGATGAAGCATAACATTTAAATCACATCTGAGAAAGGAATAACATTTACAAACAGTCAGTTATCACAGGCATCAATACAGCTCAGAATTTGTCATGACAATATAAACACAATGCCTACATCCACCAGTAACATCTATGTCTGATACAAACAGCTGGTAAATAAAGTCAAATACTTACTGATTGGTTCACTGTGCACCTAAAACAGAGCACACACACACACAATCAATTTTCCATTGTAAAAGGATACAATCGCAAAGCTCCGCTCTGAGTCCCAATGGCCAGGATTTTCTGAACAGGGTCGAATGCCATAGAGGAGGGCTGATAGGGGAAGCCATGGCGCATGGTCTGAAGATCAGATCACAGAAAGAAAAGTGAGAATGAGCGGGTAATGCAAAGAGCAAAGTTATAACCTCTGTAGAAGGATGATGATGGTGGTTACCATGGGTTACCATGTCTTCTTGGTTATTTGAATAACTGTAAATAAGGGTTTTTCAATGACCCGTTTTTAGAGTTGTATGTTTAAGCCCCACAAAATCAACATCCTTAACATTATTATGCGTATTTGATGGGTCTGTACATTTTTAATTGAGGTTTAAAATGTATTTTATTAGATTATGATTTCATGATTTTAACATGTGACGAGGAAAAACCTCATTGGATCGAGCCTCATTTGAATAACACAGACAATCCCGAAGTTTTATAGTCAGATTAAAAGGAGAAAGTGAGATCAGAGACACGGCTGCATTGAATCTGAAGGGTAACAGTGGCTGGCTGCAGGTTTATAGCCCTGGCTTCTGCTCAACAGCTGTCATCGACTGTCTGTGGCTGTGCTTTAAAGCCTTGTGACCTGCCCACATTGACAGCCGTCCTGGGCGTCACAGACGCCTACGTTGCTGTCTAGTTAGGCGGCTCACTAGGCGTTGAAGCACAGCCTCTGTGTCTCTGCGTGTTTGTTTAGTGGCTAAGCGCGTTACGTAAGCGGCGCTCGCGGGGACTGGTACCTTGTCGATGAGATGTGCAGCAGCAACAAGCTTCCGTCCATCCCTCTTCGTCCGCTCTTTTTTAACTAATTATCAATTAAATATTAATCAGAAACAACACTCACTTGTTCTTACGCGTCTTTTCCATTTATATGACAAAAACGTTTAAAAGCTGCGTAAAAGTTGTCGTGTGATCGTCCTAAATTATTCATTCTAAAATTAACAATTATTCATTGAAAGAAAATAAACTATATTAAACAGCGTGTCATCGTTTACCTCTGGACATAAACCTCATGACACACTGTGATGATGTCAACTCTTAAATAAATAGTACTCGTGCAATGGATTTGCTTACAAACATACAGTACGCATGCGAATAACTATACTGGCTTTATAAAGATTTTTTGTTATAGGTTTAAGGAACCGGTGCAATTAAACGCGCCTCTCTGCACTGTTTCCACGCGCGCGTGTGAGCTCATCATTTAATATCGCGTTTATTTAGACGTGGGTTTGCGTGCGCGTGATGGACGGCAGGAGCGCAGCCTCGACAGATAACGCGTTTCTCACCGGGAACTATTAACTTCATCCACTGCGCTGTCAGATCTAATCCAGGGAGGGCAATTGAACCCACTAACACTTCAGCTGGGCCTATTCATTACGATGACTGTTTCGCAGGACACGGTGGCTGCGTCTTAAAACCTAGTGCACTGCCTACCCGGGCAACATCTTTGTGGCGAAAATAACTGGTGATATGGCAGACGGCTGACTAGAGTCAAGAAGATGTTGGGTTAAAAGAAAACACTCCTAACGTTTTAAATTACATATTAATCCCAGCACAGTAGATTATGCAAGATGTTCACCCCCCCCCCCACACACACACACACACA
This sequence comes from Botia almorhae, assembly GCA_036877575.1. Taxonomy (NCBI): domain Eukaryota; kingdom Metazoa; phylum Chordata; class Actinopteri; order Cypriniformes; family Botiidae; genus Botia; species Botia almorhae. Next base: position 17,860 of record JAZGTJ010005013.1, read on the forward strand.
CTCACTCTAGCATCGCAGCCCTATTCATATACGCTTCAATAAAATACAGCCAAAGTAGCAGTTTTCACAATCAGCACTGTAAAAAAGACGCAAAGCGCCCAGCGTTGGAAAAGAATGACAATAAAAGCGTTCCATATTGGGTAAAAAAACGCATGAATATTTTACGCATTTGTGCGCATTTTCCAAACACAGGGTCAGCTCTTTCAACACACACTCCTGACACATATAATCATATTTTGCCTGTATTGAAGCAGAGTACGACATCAGTGTGCAGACATAACGCGTTGGAGTCGTTTAATGTAAAACGTATTTCGCCAGTGCGTAATGGCCATTAAGGAGCTCTTTGGCTCTGTAACGGTTTGAGATTTGCATTGAAGGATAACAGTTACATCATAAGGTTTTTTGATGCAGAATAAAAAATAGGAAAGCAATTTAAGACAGAGTTTTTCTGCCTGGGTGCGCAAATGTTTCCCGCTGTAACGCTGTACTGTTGCATTTATCATTACGCATCTGACTGCCTCAGAAAACGCATATAGTACGGATAAAGTATTTATAAGCATGCACTAAGCGGAACTCGTGTGAGGTTTGTTACAGAAAAGGCACATCAAGGGATGTTGCAGTGCTGCGCGGATACATTCGATATGAAAGCTTCCCCACCTTACAGAGCTGAAAGTGCTCGGACTGGATCGTCTCCGGGATGAGATCGTTCTCCTTAACCCCGGGCTGCGGGGACGGTGAGGGGCACGACACGGCCGTCAAACCGTCCAGCACCTTACGGATATTAAACTTCTTCATTTTTCCCCCAATGCGAGTGACACAGAGGGGACGGAGCACCCGAGTCGAGATCACCCGTGGACGATGAGGGGGGATACGCGCTCTCGCTCGTTTTTGCAGCACGTCTCTTTAAAACTCACATTTTAGAGAGTGTTTTCACCGTATCCTCCATGGCTAGTGCCTGGGCTGCCACCGTCGTGGGTTGTGAACGGTTGATTTGGTGTGAGCGTTTGTGGGGTGTCCGTTTAATCTTTTCTGACTCGGCGTCCCGCTGCGTCTCCAGTTCCCTCTCCCACTCTCTCCCTCCCCTTCTCCGCTCCACTCAAAGCGGAAACGTCGCTGCAGCGCCGCGCATGCGCACTCCGGACTGGATGACTACTGAAGCCGCCTTTCAAATCCCTTCCCAGTGACCAAGCAAGTACGAGCGTTGAGTGAGCCTGGCGTCACATTGCAGAAACGGGGGCGGGACTCTGCACCTGGAGCCGCAGGGATGGAGGATGGAAACGCATCAGCCCCTCCAAAACATCGCATAACAGTCCTAATATCCACCACGCCAATCTGGACATGATTCATAATCAACATTTAGATAACCGAATGCATTACTCTCTTTGTGTCTTCTGCGTGTATTTTGTGAGACTGTGAGAGTCAAAAAGTAAATGTCACAATGGCTCATCCTTTAGTCGTTTTAAGACTTTGTCTCTGGTAATTGACTAAGACATCTGTCTGGGCTCAATGAAGACCAAGTTTACTCTTTGTGTCATATTGCGTGTGTGGTTGGGGAGTTTGTCTCTGTCCATGAGATACGCTGGAAGGATAGCACCAACAAATATCACAAGATATGTCAGACTAATTACAAATTACAATATCAAATAAATATCATATTTAATACTTGTTGTACAGTAAGCAACACGCCTCACTCCATCTCATGTTTTGCCAATTTTAGTTGGCACAATCTAGGAACTATAAAGACAATAATAATAATTAAAAATCATATTTTTTATGCAATATAATACATAGCGACTGTAACAGTTTATTTTGTTACCCTGTTGACACCTCATACTTCCATTAGATCAAGTCACTTTTCACAATACACATCGTTTCAAAGCAGCTTTACGGAAAATCATACTGTAGAATCTCTTAAGTAGAATTTGAAAAGCATTCTGAAGTACTGTAATCAGATTAGTGAATCAGGCCTATTTAAAATAATGCTGGTCACATTAGTGTATGTAAATTGCCAACGACGATCTTCTTAAAAGGCAGCACACATACGTGACCTGTGATGACCGTGCTGATAAAGACAAACGCTGAACCTTCAGTGAGGTTTGGAAAAGATCCCTTTGATTACCAGCTCTTTCAAACGGTAACGATGGAGATAAGGACCACATGCATTTCCTTATCAGGCCCTGGGAGAGGCTAAAGACGCCCTTATAAGGTAAGGGCCGTCCTCGTCTGTACAAAGCACCGACCAATCACCTGCTCCCTGCACACGCATACACACCAAACACTCTATAAAGCCACAGAGTGGAACATCAATGACTTTGTGTCTCATTTACTTTGCTCTCTTTTATTCATGATATTACAGAAGAAGAGGGGATGGGCATTTATGCGCGGCATTCAGCAGTAAGTGGGCTGCTGTTTGTATTAATAGGATTCTGTTTGGAGGCTTTGATTGGACCCTCCCATTAATGCATGTTTGTATTGTTCTGCGTGGAAGGGCCAAAGTTTACAGAAGCATGACTAAAGCAAGGTGCTCCCCGCTGACGTGTGTTTTCCTGCGAGCAGCCACGAATGCATCTAATTACAGCCGCAGTATGCATCAGTGCATATGATTACAACAAAGAATAGATATTCATTAGTATTTTATTTCGCCGTGTTACATTGGTTCATAAGGTGATGCATTTAAATATTTTTTAAAAGGTTTTAATTCATCCAATTTTTTGTAAGGAGATCCAGACATAAAGGAATAATTCACACAAAAAGTGAAAATGCTCGATTTGTTTATTTTTAAGTCTATCTTTCTTCTACAGAACACCAAAGGAGAGTTTATGAAAATCCTTGCCGTTCTTTTCCATATAATGAATCGCGCAGATTGGTTTTGTGATCTGGATCAGTGACTCTCTAAACAGATCTAAATCAAACAAATCATTTGTTCACAAATTAGACACTTATACTTCTTTTATGAACTCTTGAATGAATACGCAAACAAGATCATGGGGGGGTCAAGATTTTTCATGAATTAAAATTTTGTATGCTCCTCACACATTTGGATGAACACATAATTAGCAATAACAACAAATCATTACAATTTACATTTTTGGTATTTCTCTATTTCTTATAGTTATATTTCTCTATAACTATTTCTCCACCTGTTTAACATTTGTATCATTTGTTCCTCGCGAATAAAACAATATTGACATAAACGCTTATGACAAGTGCAGAGTGACACAGGTAATGAAAATAATCTCTCTGTAGATGCTGCAGGCGTTACAACAGATGATGTCAATTGCCTGTCGAATCTAATTCGGTGTCCCTTTACCCTTGACATATTTAGTCCCGCCCCTTTATTTTAATCGGACACCTATTGTACATAAGCTGTGCTTTATTTCATAATCAGGAGGCCCAGCGTGTCATTATTATTTTGTTTTGATGACCTTCCAACAAGTCATGAATAATTCATAAAGTGTTACAATATGCAAATATCTGTCTGGTGATTGAACCCAGGGGTATAAAGTGAGAGGAATGTAAAGTATGTTTAATATTGAGGTGTATTATAAGAAACAGTGTATTCCAGTTAATCCACTTCTAATCCAGGTGCATGGGACATGGTTTTACAGGGACATCATAATGACTGTAATAACAAATAAACACACACATTCACATACACACACACACACACACAATGTGTTTTGTGTGTGTTTGTCCCCAAACTACAGCCAGCTAAATCTGACAAAAGCTCTCCTTGGGGACATCCAAAGACATAATTATATGGAAAAATAAAGGTTAGTTTGTGGGTTTGACTATAGTGATAATAAATAGCTTTATATAAAAACAATATAGAAGTCTGTGGCATGTTACCATTAAGATAAATAAAGCTAGGCTAAGTAACTGTGTGCGTGTACTGGTTTTCACTGTGTTATGGGGTCCAAATGTCCCAACAAGTATAAGAATACCAGTGCATTTTCTCCTTGTGGGGATATTGTCCCCATGAGTCCCCATGAGGAACAAGCTTATAAATCATACAGGAAATCTTAAACCGTAATCATCCAAGTCATGTATTACTTCAAAACTTATAATGTCAACAGATTTAAGGGTTAGCTTTAGGGGTGGGAATACGATTTGTGAATTGTAAATGTTATTAGCCTGTTAATCTATGAGACACCCTCACTAAAACAGTGAAACAAAGCTGTATATGTGTGTGAGACAACAAATTAAAATCAGTGCTGCATAAAGATACAGAAAGAGAAATTTTCTCATTGGCACTCATTGCAACACATCTGCCATCAGCAGCAATAATCAACAGATGCGATTAGACACCCATCAACAATTCTCAGCAGATACAGACACGACTCACTCTGATGACTAAACTGCAGGCTGCTGGCAATGATACCAACAGCCACGTTTGAGTGTTTGGGGGCGGGGCTTTAGAAATAATAAGGCACAATAATACAGTATGATAGTCTTTCAATTTTTAGGACAATTTCTCTATTTTTTCTTTCTTTTTGGGTCTGTTAAGGAAAATTACTTGCTTAGAAATTAAAATTTACAAATATATTTCTAAAATGTATATCATGACATGAGTGGGTGACTCTGATAAAATAACATCAAATGATAAAAAAATCTAATAATCAGTTGGTTCGTAAAACTAACTAGCATCAAATAGAAATGAACCAAAAGGCTTTTTAATAAACAAAGAAAAACACATTAGGTGTAGGTCTAAATACACCTTAAAATGTATATATATATTTATACTGTATATTATATTTATATAATAAATATAATACTTTACACTTTCTCAAAGGTTTAAAAGTGATGAAAAGAGGAGAAGTGACGACGCGTCATGTGCGTTCTCTGGGTTTAAAGGAATAATCTCTCCATGTTATTACGGTTACGGGTGACAGCATGAGGTCAGCAGCTTGACCTCTGTGCAGCTCTCATCATTACTGGCACAGTCAGAAAATGATTTTAAAGCTTCCTGTCTACAGCACAGCACAGGTGTAAGATGGAACAGTTCAGGCAGTATATATTTAAAGATCTCATTGTCCTCAAGCAGACTGATCAAATACCACTCCAGCATTACTGTAAGGACAGCTTGCAATCCCTTAGTCTGTTGAACGCGACAGCCTCTCTGTCCATGTCTGGAGTTTCTGTGATTAAGACACCTTCTATAGTTTAGTACTGTCTGTCACCTTTGAGCCAGCAAAATGCTTCAATTCAGGGTAAGAAAACAAGCAGACAAATGACTTTAGACTCAACGAAGTTTAAAGGAGATTCTGTTAATGACAGTGAACAGTAGAGGTCACCAACCAATCAGAACTGGACCTGAGCTGCTATTAGTGATGGATGTACATTGTATACTGCTTAAATCTACTTTTATTTAAAGTCATTATACATGATTAAATGAATCTCTACCATACGGCTAAAAGTTCAGATCACCTGATTTTCTAAACCTATAGCATTAACAGAGAGTTTGTAAATGCAGACCACATGTTTTGTTTTTGTTACTGTTGATCGCAGATGGTTTAACGTGATGCTCAATGATCTAAAGCTAAAATAAATACCACAGTTCAAGGCTAGCTAAAGCCGCTGTAGAGTCACTCCGATGTATTGATGGCTTGTCATTACATCAGACATCTGCGTCTTGATTGTTAATTAAAGTCCGTTATGACGGAGCAACACAATTTCTGCATGTGGTTATGAAACCTTCCTAATGAGATGCTGTCGTTCTCACTGTTCTATCTGATTCTGTACAGGAAATGACATCATAACACACATCATGCTGTTGCCTCGATGACGCACAATTCCAAACGGGGATTCTGTTTTATCGCTTTTTCATTACAAAAACATTCGTCTCGTATATGAATTCATCTCGTAAACTGTTTGCCCAGTTATTACTCTACTCCCACTGACAATCTGTACCCCATAAAATATTTTAAAGTGTGGCATAACTAGAAACATTTGCATATTTGTTATAAAAAGCTAGACTCTTAAGAAATGCTAGTTGTTTTGGCTAATTTAATGACGGTGTCATACTGAGACCCTTTTGGAAGTTCGTTGAGACCCGCCCCCTATCGGCCCCTGGCTGAGATACACAGCCCCTACTGTAAATGAGAAGGACCTGGTAGCAGAAATGTGATACCATGTGCTTTTATCGTCTTTAAGACATTTAGAGTGTTCTGTAAAAGCTTTTCTTCCCAGTAAGCTTTAATTCTCTCTTTATTAAACAGCGTCTTTTAGCGTCTCTTGCGCTAAAGGTTGAAACATCGTCCCACAAAACCAAACTAGTCCCCAAAGTGAGTCCCTGTTATTATTGATATATACCGTGTGATAAATGTAAATGAGCGAGAACTTTCAAAGGCATGGAGAATGTCACGGTACAACACCACATTAAAAACTCATTTTTTTAAATGTCTCAGCCAAGGCATGCAAGGCTAATACGAGTCATTAATGGCTCTTTCATTGTGCTGGGTGGTTGTGTGGATAGCAAGAATTAAGTCCCATACTTTGCATCAGCTTTATACCTCATATCGAGCTAAAGTGCTGCAATGCCATAACAAGAAACATCATATTTTGTGTGTGTGTATGTGTGAGTTTTGACCATAGCTTAGTGGATTAGCTGCCTCGTATGACTGCTGGGGTTATGATGGCTGGTTTTGCCGGATGTGAACTGACAGACCACAGACTGAAGAGTCAGGAAACACACCTACACACACACACACACACACACACACACACGCACACACACACACACACACACACACACACACACATCTTTGACCCTGCAGCACTTAACAGACTGAGGATATACACCCATCTCAAGTTGTTCTGTTCTTTAGGACTAAGAAAATAGCAAGACTGAGAGAACAAGAACAGAGAGGGGAAGAGTTAACCTTAATTATCCTTATGAGCATCTTAGGAGAGGTTGTGAGTAATGCTCTAACTGTCCACTGGATTGGAATAATATATCCTGGAGCAGTCCATCCAAAACCCAGAGTACACTTACAAAAATACCCAAAAGGACAGAAATCTACTAACAACTGAGGTCAGTCACTGCTTATGGACAGCTGCAGTTTAGCTGGCAGGAAATGTTCTGACACAATCCAGGGTTTGATATAAAGATATAGAGGTTCTACACATGACAATGTATTAGGATACTGGGGGAAGTAAGGCAGACCTATACACTTTCTTCCATGGAACACAAAAGCATCTTAGCAGAATGTCTGAGCTTCTGTGTGTAACTAAAGTGGATGGGGACCAGGGGCTGAACTGCAAAAGCACCATAGAAACATCCCACACAGCTTTTGAGGAATATTCCGCATATTCTGAAGCCATGCAATAACTGTGTGATAAACAGACTGACACAAATCTCTTAAACGCTGCTATTTATATCGCCCGTTGTGATCCACTGAAGAAAGAGAGTCACACTGGTTTCAGAAGACAAGTAAGTGAGTAATGATGACAGGTGTTTAATTTCTCACACACATCTAACATCACAGTCACACGTGTAGTTAAAGATTTGGTCTTTAATTTTTATATATAGGATAATCACATGACATTCACTTTATCTTTTGAGCTGTTTGTAATCTTTGAGCTGATCTTCTGCGTTATAGAAACTGACGCTATACGACATTAGCTGTAGTGACTTCACATATTTGCTATAAACAAAAACACTGTCCACACACTTTAGGTTTGCTACAAAATAGAACTAATTTCTTTTTTAAGAAAATATGTCAGAACATGAGAAACTGACCAACGAACTAAAAACTATACAACTGTGAAAACAGTCCATACTTCAGAGCTAATATCTCAAGTTCTGACTATTTAGTATTTAAAACCCCTTAAATAAAGCAGCAAAGAACAGACCAAGATCACGTCACACTGACTGAAACTTTGACCAATCAGATCACTTCCTCCTGTTACCACTCTTACGTGCCGGCTGGAGCTGAGTGGGATTTTTCTCCATCTCCACCTGCTCAGCTGCTTCCGCAGGAAACTCCTCCTTCTTCTTACGAGGCTGTTCTTCTGAAACACGGGAGCGATACTCCTCGCGTGCCTGAAGCATCTTCTGCCGATACGCATCCTGGGCGTCCTGCAGCACAAACTCTGTTTTAACTATTTCAACAGCATAAACTGTAAAACTGCATACAACTATTCCTGTTCAAATAATAATAATACAACTATTCCTGTTCAAAATAAACTATTGTTTAAAAATGTTATTAAATATTAATTATTGTTCAGACTGATCACAAACCTGAAAACCAATGTAAGTCTCTAGTTGCCGTTTCATCATTTCTCTTCGTGCAATTCTTTCCTGTTTCCGTTGTTCCAGAATGTTGTCCCAGATGAGGCGAAAACTTTGGAACTTCTCGGAACGTTCTCTTCTCTGCTCCTCCTCCAGAACTTCATCCTTCAGACGAGGCTTCGCTAAAGTCTTCCTGCATGAACAATGAAGGAGAAGAAAGATTATATTATATATGAGATGATCAGCAACATGATCTCTTGCTGATGTTTGAGAGGCAATATAACAAACTGTGTGTGTGTGTGTGTGTGTGTTACACCTCATGAATGGTGTGTAATCTATGTCTTTTCTGCTAATGTTTTGTGTGAGCACGCTGATGTCTCCAGTCTGTTGGGCTTGAGGCTGCGTTCCTACAGAAACAGAGATCAACCGTTCAAATACACACCACATGCAGGCCACACACACAGAAAACTTAAAAAGTATAAAAACTATTAACATTTTTAAATATAAAAATATTATAAAAACCATTTAGTATGTTTTTTTAAGCTATTTGGCTTAAGAAGACACAGGAAGTACACAGAATGTTGAAACACAATTTAACATTCAAACATACACACACACACACACACACATTATGCCCTTTAATAAACACCCATATGCTTAAATATATGCCCATATGCCACTATTACAATAAAATCTAAGGTGGGAATTTACAAAAACCAAATTGCTTTCACTTTTAGCGCTGTGTATTTGCATGTGCCATCTGTGTTTTTTAAGCACCCAATAAAATAAGACACAATCCATAACAGGCATAATTCCCATATGAAGGAGGCATCTGTGTTGAGAAAAATGATCACTTATACTTACACTTCACTGCTATTCCATCACATTTAGTCTCTGTTTAAACTGGATTGCAGGTGGTTAAATCAGTGTAAATAAGAATGAATATGGTTTCTGACGTGTAATAAACAGTAAAGTGGAGCAACTGTTTAGTGAATCCTCCCGAGTGTGTATATATACAGCTGTATGTGTGTGTGAAACCTGTCTGAGCTGTGATGGACTCTTTGCCCTCTGCTTGTGCTTGCAACTGCTTGAGATAGCGCTGCCGGGTCTGATGGGCCTTCAAGACAAATCAAAACCAGTTACAGATAATCCAGATTGCTTGTTCACACTGAGCAGATGTTTCCCGCACCTCTGAAGTGGATTCAGCTGTGGTACCTTTGCCGCCCTGCCGGGCTCAGCTGCCTCCCAGGCCAGTTTCATGGCTCTGATCTCTTCCAGTTTCTCAGTGTCTTTCTTAACCTCGATACTTTCTGCCTCACCGTGATCGCTCACCACACGCAGGGTCCAGTGGGGCTTAGTCACGTCCAAACTCTGCACACACAACACACTGCTGGGCGATGCATACACACTGCTGGGAGAGAAACCTGCACTTTTGTGTAGCATATTAAACCGTATTCATGAGATTCTCTAGTGTTTTAGTTAGAGAATAAGTTACATACAGGGTCAGATTTGACACACACACACACTGACTTGGCCCATAGTGAAGCTCGACTTGGATGTTAGTTTGTCTTTCTCTCGTTCTTTGGTCTTGTGGGTTGATTTGGGAGCAGATTTCTGACTGTCTCTGTTTTGCTGGTCTGTACCAACAGATGCAGAAGTGCCATCCAAAATATCTCCAAACACTGCCGTTGAAAATATGGAAACAAAGAGGTTTAATTCAGTTAAAAGTGAGCCAAATGCTTTTCACTAAACCTAAACATCAGAAAATGACATGATACACAGTATATCACTGTGCATTTATGATTTAAAATGCACCTTAGATGATCATTCTGGCATCTAAAAAATCATTTTTCATCAATTATAATTTAGAGCAAAAAGTGTCATTTTGTTGGTTGTTTGATGATTAATCACAGCATATTATGAAGAGACAACAATACATTTATTTCAAGGTTCATTTTCCAAAAAGTATAAATGTGGTTCTTTGAAAACATTGCTGTTTTTATTGCTCAGCCCAGCACAGCCACACTGTTTGAGGTGGGACGATCTGTTTATCCCACCAGTGGCAACCAAAGGAAGCGTTTAGGAAACCTGTTTGCAAACAAAAATGATTATTGCTTATCAGTTTAGTGATTAGAGGCACAGAAATGACACATTTTAAAGTGTTTTATATAAACAGAACTATATAGAACTGCAGCTGCAGATGTACGCTCTGCTAGATGGCAGTATTGCTCCATTCAAAAAAATGAACTCTGAAAACCCTTATTCTGGTTTACCTTCTACAGGCGCTCTGTGAACTGAATAATAGCACATCCACTGGACAGTTTACTTAGGGATCTTACAGTACCCCTAAAGACATCATCACAGCACCCTGATCACTGATTTAATGTGAAGTCATATCGCGCTTCCTGACAGCCCAGTGTTACCCATGTCATTACTGATCAACCTCACTCTGTGTATCTCCAATCTCAGTGCAACATTAAATTGATAAAACAGAAATCTATTTTAGAAAAGTATGGCTCGTCTATTGCTTGTGCATAGTCAATTCTGTTTAGAACAACTGTTGTATACCTTCAATATATCTGCGTAACAGGCTTTAGGTTTCAATTCTATAGGTACATTTACACATTTATTTATTCATGGTACATGTGATATATGATATAATATATAATCCAGATTAAAACGGTAGTTCTTTGAGTTGTTTCAGAGATAAACCATCACATGA